>JARFJB010001200.1:0-30063 GCA_036346205.1 Vesta saturnalis | reverse complement strand
CACTTTTTATGTCCACTAGTTTCTGAAATATGGGGAGCCTTAATGAAAAAATTTATATATATATATATATATATATATATATATATATATATATATATATATATATATATATATATATATATAATAAAGATCCTTTAGTTCACTGTTCTAACCTGTTTTTTACATTAATGAATAATTAAAAATTTGCAAATAGGTTTAATTGGTATATTTCAGTTGGCCATATCTTTAATAAATATATTAAAAAAAGGGGACCAAATAATTTGAGGTACTTCATGCGAATTTTTAATAAAATTGGTAATCTGTTTTAAAAATTTCTGAACCAATTTAAAACAGTATCCCATTATAGGCTTAATTTTCTTATTAAAATGTTTCTACCAAATTTTGAATGCACGTTTCAAGTCTAAGAAAACCAACTATATATTTTTTTATCAATGTCTTCTTTCCATTCGATCAGTAATTGTACAGCGTTTCACAAGAATGCATTTTTCTAAAGGATTGTTTATAATAAAAAGTTTTTTTATTCAAAAGTATTTAATCTGCTTTACTACAATTTCAATAATTTTATCGATTAATGGTAATGTATTGATAGTTCTATAGTCATCAGGACCTTTTGCATTCTTTTTTTTCGGTATCGGACCAATTGTACTTATTTTGAGAGCATTTGGTAACTTTTCCTAAATGTAAATTCAAATTATGTTTAAAAGTGGATATCAATTATTAAAAGATTTTTATCAGATCAATTCAATACTTCATCACTGGTTTTGTTTGGAAGATTATTTATTATAATTTTTAATTCAGTTAAAGTAACTGGATTAAATTTATTAAATGAATAAGAGCTAGGTATAAATATTTGTACATCAGTATATTTACCTGGAAATGACTATTTACAATCTTGTCTAAGTTTTGTAGGAAATATTCTTAAATAAGTGACATTTTGACCTATTGTTTTTAATAAAATATATATATATATATATATATATATATATATATATATATATATATATATATATATATATATATATATATATATATATATATATATTGCAGGCTTACATGACATTCACAAAAAGTTGACTTGATTTCAATTGTATAAAAAATTATAATACATCATAACTAGGAAGTAACATTCAAGTTTAAATCATTGAGACTTGCCTCCTAGCTCACATGGAAGAACCCCCTCCAAAGTGGACGTCGGGTTATGTACTTTAAAATTAATTTTAAAAAAATACAATTAATGATTATTAAATTGAACTTTGCATTATTAAAAATATTTATATATATATATATATATATATATATATATATATATATATATATATAATATATATA
Source organism: Vesta saturnalis (assembly GCA_036346205.1). Lineage (NCBI taxonomy): Eukaryota > Metazoa > Arthropoda > Insecta > Coleoptera > Lampyridae > Vesta > Vesta saturnalis. The sequence continues at coordinate 28,734 of JARFJB010001200.1, read as the reverse complement.
TATATATATATATATATATATATATATATATATTTATTTAATTTAATATAATTTTAAGAAGAATTTTTCTTTTTCTAGGACATATTAACAACATTCACGACAACATCAAATTTACTATGGAAGTTGAAGAAAATAATTCACTCCTTTTTGGACACCTAATAACAAGACTTCCTAATGGTAAATTTACACAAAAGTTTATCGAAAACCAACTCAAGAATAGATACTTGAACTCTTCCATCACCATCCTTAATTACGTAGCGTTAAAATCCTTGATATACCGCTCTTACCATTATCTGACCAAAATTCTAAAACGGAAGAGATGAAGACTATTAATAAAATACTAGTTCAAAATGGATACAAAGATCAAGAAATATTGAAAATTACCAAAAGTAAGAAGACCAAGAAAAATAACTTGTCAAACGATGAACAAAGATTCCTGTTATTCTACCTTATATAAAAGGAATTACAGACAGAATCCAAAGAAATTTCCCAAAAACGACTTCAGACCGGTATTCAAAACAAATTTAACTTTGTCCCAACTTTTAAGAAACCCCAAAGACAAAATTTCAATGAAAACCAAGGAATGTATGAGATACCGTGCAACAACTGTCGAAGAACTTATATCGGACAAACTAACAGAATATTTATGCGGAGCCGATGAACACCAACTAGCAATTCAACACAATCCATTCGTCTTTAGCTGCACATCATTTAGATACAGGACACCAAATTAAACCAACAATATCCGTTAATTGCACCTCTATATACCTTACAAGAAAGAATTATTAGAGAAGCAGTTGAAATTGAAAGAAGACCAAACGCCCTCAATAAACGAGATGAATTCTAGAATGCCACAAATTTGGAAGAATATCATTAAACAAGGATTCGAAATTTCAACCAACTCCAAATCTTTCAGAAATTTCAAACACTTACGCTGCAACTGTTCCTGACGTCCCCACCTTTCTCATCATTTAGACCCCCAAGTCAAAACACCCCAGATTAAATTTAAATTAGTTACCTTGTTTCATATTTTGTACTTGTTCAAAATAGTTACCTTACTTCAATTTCTGTAATTGTCAAAATAAATTCTTGACAAAGGAACAAAGCACGTTCCCGAAACGTTGAATTTTTTCGTTTAATTACACAAGTTTCAAAGAAAAAAATGTCTTGCTTAAATATATATATATATATATATATATATATATATATATATATATATATATATATATATATATATATATTAAATTAAAAATTTAATATTTTAACCTTCCATACGTTCTTGCAAATTCCGTAACCGGAGCTCCATTAACTTTCCAAACATCTAAAATTTTTCCAGAGATGTATAATCATGGTATAAACCTCCTGACAAAATTTCGTAGGACGCTATTTTGATACCGAAATACGAAAAAAACCGGGGTGTATAATTTTTTGAACCAAACGCCGTCGTTAGTACAGTTAGAATATATTTTGCTGTTATTTTCTGATGTCTAATAGATGTTAGAGCGTCAGGGCTTTTGGCAACATTGCGATTCATAAAAAACAAAACGAGCTAAATAAATAAACAGACTATTTCACGATTTTAGTTATAAGTATACATTTTATGTTATTAATGCACTTTCTTGGTATAGCGTCACCCAAAATTAATTTTGGTAAAACCCAATCAGACATTTAACTTTAGAAATAGGTAACGTGCTTTGACTTTCTTAGATTTAAAACAAAATTTTTAAATATTGGGACAAGAAAATTTAGAACCGTTTGTAACTAAATAGAATAATTAATTAAACAATAAAAAGTTTGAAATAGAAATTAAATATGTAAGTCTGAAAAATTTCAGTTACTTTTATAAATAATAAATTTTTGTACATGAACAAATTAATGCGTCTTCAATTAATTTTTGTGGTTAAGAAATCAAAAATGATGACCATAAGAATCAACCAAACTTTTTAAAGGTACAGGTGACAAAAACACTGAAATGCAAATAAATTAATGGAAGTATGTATCTACATTTGACTACAATCTTTTTAAATACATTACAAAACTTTCGGTGCTTTTGGATGTTACCAACTTAAATCTCGTTTTTATTTAATTCCTGATGGAACCCATTATTTTATAAATTTTGTTTTGAAAATAACGAGTAAAGCTTTTTTTTTTTAAAGTTTTAATTTATTTTGGAACAATCAGATCTTGGTAGGTAATATTTTAGATAAAGTGATTTTTGAAAATAGGTGTTCAAATATCTTCTTAATTTTAATAAATAAAAAAAAGTAAAGGCATACATAGACTAATCTAAAGAAATTCAGTGCAGTTTGTTGAATTTTTGTAATGGGTACAACTAAAATAAAATATGACCTAAAACAAAAACTTTTCATTTTTGATTTTACGAAAAATGTTACTCTTGATAAAAAGTCCTTTTTTAAAAATATTATTGGAATTATAAAAGTACTGAAAAATTTACTTGCCAAAAATTTAGAAAATATAAACTGCCTCAAATTCTCTCTTGAGGCAGTTTTAATTAACCCATAAGGTTAATTTTGAGCAAAATGCCATAAAAAATTATTCTGAGGATTTTGAGGCCGAATAAATACAAATTTCATAAATAAATTGAAAATTATTCAGCTGTTTCCTTAGCAGAAAAGTCACGTTTTTTTACGAATTACTAAAAAAAAATAGGCTGGAAAATTGAACATGCTTTTTTATGGAAACATAAGTCTTACATATTAACAATATTTGGTTTCTAATTAATAGGATAATTTGTTCATTGTTCTTTCTTAGTTTATTTTATACCTAATGTTGTTAAATAAAACTTTTTGAACCCATATATTGCTTTCAGATTTCTATTTATTTATGAAATTTTGTATTTTATCAAGCCTGCTATCGTCAGAATAATTTTTTATGGCATTTGCTTAAAATTAATCTTATGGGTAGTTCTCTCAGGAGGCAGTTTTAGATTTTCCAAATTTTTGCCAACACCGTAAATTTTTTCAGAACTTTTATAATTAATAACACTTTAGAAAGCAGTACTTTTTATCAGAGTAACATTTCTTGTAAAATCAAAAATAAAAAATTTTATTTGTTAAGAACTTTTCAGGACCGATTTTAGAATTAATTTTTACAGAAAAAAAATACAATAAATGTTCAAAATGTTTATTTTGAATTTCAGTCACATCCATTTTTTAAATTTCTTAATATGTAAAAAGTGACTAAGAACTTAATTCAATTATTTAATTATTAAAGCATTAGAAAAAAATAACAAATTTTATTTAAAAAAAAAATTAGGAAAGACATTACTAAAACTTATAAGATGTTAAACATTTATTGATAGGCTTTAAAAATATTTTATGTCATTTATTATATACTAAATAAATAAATATATAATATGTCATGAATAAAGGACGATTAAAAAGAAAACAATAACCCTCTTATTAAAAAATTTGTATAATGTGATTGTTGAGGTATCCATTATAAAAATAAAGAGAATCAAAAGAACTGTCCTAACTAAGTCTGTTCGGGCCAAGCCCTTGTAAATTCACAATATTGAATGACCTACAAAAAGATTGAACTCCGCATGTATGAATTTTTCTGTTCCCTGCTTATTTGAAAACGATCGTCCAATAAAGAGACAAAATTGATCACGGTCAATTGTTTGGCGGTCTTTTCTTACAACTATTAGCTATTGTTTTTTAGCTTTTTCAATAAATTCTCATCAACGTTTTTAATAAACACATTATATATTTATGGATTAACCAAATTTTTTTCCTTTAAATTGGATTTTTTTGATATATTTAATTTTTTTTTTGATAATTAATTACACTTTATACCTTTAATTAATATTTCTTTATAATGATGACTCGATTTAATTGAAACTAGTCTCCATCTTTGTAATTAACTTTAGTATAGTCATAATTAGCATCTGAGTTTAGATTTTCATAACAAGTATTACATAGCATCTTAAAAATGGTACATTAATAAAAAGAAAAAATTTAAAATTAACATAATGGGATTTAAAAAAAAATAATTTTTTAAAAGAATTTTTTTAAAAAAAAATTTAAAATATTTAAAAATTTTTTTCAAAAACAAACTTTTTAAACAAGATTACGTTTTATTATTCTTTACATTGTTTAGGAAATTAAACTTTTTAAATTTAAAAATAAGGGTACTGGTTATTGTAATTTCAAAAGGATTTAAAAATTTCAAAAAATTTTTAATTTTTTAAATTAATTAAAAATAACAAATATTAAATAAAATTTTTTTTAAAATATAAAAATTTATATTTTTGCTTTTAGTGTTTAAAATTTTATAATGGAAAATTAAAATTTAATTTTTAAAAATAATTTTTTATTTGAAACAAAAAGGAATGTATATTAAAAAATTTTCTGTTTTTTTGGGCCCCCTTTTTTTGAAAGGACTTTTAAATAAAAAAAATTAAATAATAAAAAAAAAAAAAACCAAAAAGTTTAAAAATTTTTAAAAAGTAATTTTTTAAAATTAAATTAAACGTGGTTTTAGATGACAAATAAATATTTCCGAAAATTTTTATTTTAAATAAAATTTTATTTTTTAATTTAATAAACTGAAAAATTTTTTTTATAAAAAATAATTTTTAAATTTCATTTTTTTAATTTGAAAAATTATAATTAAAAAATTAAAAACGAATATACTGAAATTGTAAAAACCAATTTTCCCTTAACCCTTTTTTTAAAAATTTCTAAGTTTTTTAAATTAAAAAAATTTTTTTTTAAGTTATTACTTTTAAAATTTTTTTATTTTTTCCGCTGATTTTTTTAAGAATTTTTTAAATTCCAACCTAAATAAATTTTGGATATTTTTCTTAGTTAAAACAAAATTTTATTTAAATTATAAAGGGTCCATATTTATTATTTAAGGGAATTTTTTTTTTTCATTTATTAATTTAAAAAACCAAAAAAAGGTTTTTTTAATTTAAAAAGGAATATTTTTAAATTTAATTTTAATTTAAATTATGGCATTTAATTTATTTATTAAAAATTACAATTTTATTAAATTTTTAACGGTTTTATTAGGGATTGTCCCTTTTTTTTAATAAAAAAAAAAAAATAACTAAATTAATTTAAAAAAAAATTTTAATTGGTTTTTTGCCTTATTTGTTTTAATTTTTAAAAAATTTTTATTTTAATTAAAATTTTTAAAATTTTTTTATTTTAAAATTTATATTTAATTAATATATTTTAAATAAATTTTAAAATTTTTAAAACAAACTTTTATTCCAACCAAATTAAGAATTTTTTTTAAATTTTACCCAAAAATAAAATTTCCCCTTTGTTAATTTAAAACAAAGAATATTTATTTTAAAAAATGAAAAATTTGTTTTTTTTTTACAGTCGACATTAATAAATAAAATTTGATAGAAATTTAAAAAAAGCTTACAAACCACCGTTAATCTATTAAATTAAAAATTATTTTAAAATAAAAAATTTTCTCTTTTATTTTGGTAATTTTTTAAAATAAAAATTTTTTTTAAATTAAAATCGGTTTTGAAAAAAAAAAAAATTTTTTAAATTAGTGTTTTTTGATAATTATTTATAAATGGTTAAGAAAAAAAAAAGAATTGTCAAAATTCTTATATTAAGTAATTTTGTTAATTTTTATTTTTTTTACTAATTATGTTAAAAGAACGAATTTATTTTTTAGCGAATGTAATTTTTGTTAAAAATTTAAAATAAATAAAATAATTTTGGTCCTTAACCCTTTTTTAAAGGGTAATTTTCAATTTTTAGGAATTAAATTTTTACTAAAACCATTAAATTTTAAAATAACCCAAATAAAAAGTTCAATTGAATATTTAAAAAGGAAAATTTTAGTAGTAATAACTAAAATTTTTTTTTTGGATTTTAAAAAAATTTAAAAGAAAATTCAATAATTTTAAAATTAGGTTTTATTTTAAAATATTTTTTAAATTATTTTAATTGTTTTTTTTAAAATTTTAAAATAAAAATTACAATAGAAAGTATCATTGGAAAAAATTTTTTAAATTTTTAAATTTTTTAAAAAAAAAAAAAATTTTTTTTTAAATAAAAATAAAATAAAAATTTTAATTATTTTAAAAATTTTTTTGGGTTAAGGTTAGCCACTTTAAAAGTTCCAATTTTTTTTTTTTAAAATTTTAAATTTTTTTAAAAATAATACAAAATTTCAAATTTGGAATAAATTTTTTTTTTTTAAATTTCCTGGGAAAATTTTGATTTAACAATGTTTTTTTTTTAAATTAAATTTTTTTTATTTTAATTTGGTTTTTTTTTTTAAAAATTTTTAAAATTTTTCCCATTTACCTTTTTTTTTTTCAATATATTTTTAAAATTTTCTTAACGAAGGGGTAAAAAAAAAAAAATTTTGAAACAATTCCCAAAAAAGGATTTTTAAAAAAATATTTAAATTTAAAAAAAAATATTAAAATGTTTTATTTTGTGGTTTAATTGGCCCACAATTTGTTTTTTAGGTTAAAGTGTTTATCTCTACTTTTGTTAGGTTAAAGTAGTTTTGTTTTCTATCTAATTATGTTAGGTTACAGTTGGCGACCTTATGTTCCTTTGTTTACCGCTTCCTGTCTATGTAGTTTCCTCATTAGTGTAGTGATTTTCACTCTCCAAAAATGCCACGGCATCTGTAGGTCAATTTTATTAATCTTAATTGGAGAAGTTATAATGCATATTAAAACAAAGTTGTAACTGTTTGTAATGCTGTAGAACAGGGTTGTTAACACGCCGCGGCAAGTACTGTGGCCCAAACGTCGTCGCGTTGCGATTAATGCATAATGTCTATTTTTTAGCCTTTTAATAGTGCCTTTTAAAGACAGTTTACGCCTTCCTTTTTCACTTGGGTAGGCAGTAGAATTTCTGTAAAGGGCACAGAATTGTCTTCGCGTTGACTATATTTATTGTTGTTTGTTTATTTAATGAATTATCCCGTTTTTTGTTTATTTTGGAAAACACGTAAGTGTATGTTAATAATTATTTCATCTTTGTTACGTATCCAGTGTACCTACTACTCAAAAATATTTCATTTTCTATATTTTTTTACCGTCTCAATTTTTCGATTTTAGGATGACCTCGTACAAAAATTGATTGATGAAAACGAATTTTAATGAAAAATGGACAGAAGATTACTACCTAAGTTAGCAATAACTTTCCATCCATAAATTTTCATTCATATTCTACTGAAATTCATTTTATTGTTGTAGATGAATCTTTTCGATACTATTTATTCCGTTTGATACATTAAACTGTAAAGCATTTCATATAATTAAATAATTGACAGGATACCTATTTTTTTGAATTAAATTTCAAAGTTCAGTCATATATACGCGCGTTCACAGAAAATCGATGATAATTCAAAAGTACACCTTTTTTTCGTTAAATTTTCCAAAGAGATAGTTTAAGCAATAAGAATACAATATCAAAAATTGGGAGGCTGTTTTTTGTTTAAAGGAATAATTAAATTTCAAAGTTCAGCCATAACTTTTATATTCATCGATGATAATTTAATTTCCAAAGAGATAGTTTGTATAAGGAATACAATATCAAAAAATTGGGAGGCTGTTTTTGTTTAAAGGGAATAATTAAATTTCAAAGTTCAGCCATAACTTTTATATACGCGTGTTCACAAAAATCGATGATAATTAAAAAGTACATCTTTTTTTTTTTCCAAAGAGAATTTAAGAATACAATATCAAAAATTGGGAGGCTGTTTTTGTTTAAAGGGAATAATTAAATTTCAAAGTTCAGCCATAACTTTTATATACGCGCGAGAAAATGGATAATTCAAAAGTACATCTTTTTTTCGTTAAATTTTCCAAAGAGATAGTTTAAGCAATAAGGAATACAGTATCAAAAATTGGGAGGCTGTTTTTTGTTTTAAAGGAATAATTAAATTTCAAAGTTCAGCCATAACTTTTATATACGTGTTCACAAAAAATCGATGATAATTAAAAGTACATCTTTTTTTTTTTTCCAAAGAGATAATTTAAGCAATAAGGAATACAATATCAAAAAATTGGGAGGCTGTTTTTTGTTTAAAGGGAATAATTAAATTTCAAAGTTCTAACTATATACGCGTTCACAAAAATCGATGATAATTAAAAAGTACATCTTTTTTTTCGTTAAATTTTCAAGAGATAGTTTAAGCAATGAATACAATATCAAAAAATTGGGAGGCTGTTTTTTGTTTAAAGGAATAATTTAATTTCAAAGTTCAGCCATAACTTTTTTATACGCGTTCACAAAAATCGATGATAATTCAAAAGTACATCTTTTTTTCGTTAAATTTTCCAAAGAGATAGTTTAAGCAATAAGAATACAATATCAAAAATTGGGAGGCTGTTTTTGTTTAAAGTGAATAATTTAATTTCAAAGTTCAACCATAACTTTTTATACGCGCGTTCTCAGTAGAATTTCCTACGGGATCTGTCTCTTAACTCGCATGCAGCAACAAAGTTGTTTAAAATTAACGCATCTTGAGGATAATGAATGGGGCTGATCTTATATCCTCTATTACGAAAAATATGGGAACAAAGGTTTTGAAAACGGAACTAATAGAATGTGCATTCTGTTAACACTTTGTAATAATATACAGTCGAACTTCTATATAACAGTGGCTAAATCCTGAAAAAAATTCGCTATAAAATTTCGTTATAGAAAAATTTTGGAAAAAATTTAATATCCTATTTTATACATACGATTTAATTACGCAAACACATATGTATACATATACATACATATTTATCTTAAAAAAAGTCTGTAATTTTTTTTGCATGGAACAGTTGAAGAATGTTCTTTGTTCAAAAACACTTCACAATTATTAAGGGCACTAAAATGTTTGCCGGCACGTTTTTACTGTAGCCGTTACGGATTATCGCAAATGATTAATCATTTCCGCAGTCGACGGTTCTTTATTGAAATTTGAAATGCTCATTAGGCAAAGACGCCATTAAAGGATTAAAATTAAAGTTTCTAGCAAATTTTCAATAAGAATGTTTAAGAGGCAACGTAAACTTGACAACTTTCTCTTTTCTGACAAATTCTTGCAACTTTAATCCTATACAAATTATTTTGGTAATTAAATCCTTGAAAATTTTCAAATTTATGTATTTTTGTCCTAAAAATTCGTTAAATAAATTTAACTATTTGGAAACACTTTTACATGGGTTTGGTTAAAGTGCAGTGTTAGCGAAATTTCGTTATATTGAAATTCGCTATAGAGTTCGTTATATGGAAATTTCGACTGTAATATTTCACAATTTTAATTACCACGTTTTTAGATAATTTTCCTCGATTGCTTTAACAATAATAATAATAATAATAATATTTATTGTGCCTCATGTCTAATTTAACATTCAGATACCACCAAACAATTCCATCACCGAACAAATATATCAACAAGAAATGCATAAACAAAAAGATACATAAACCAAAAGATACATAAAAAAAATGCATAAACAAAGAAATACATAAACAAAAAAATAAATTATCAAAAAATAATACATACTCAAAAATAAACATCCACAAAATAAATATCAACTAAAATAAACGGCAACTAAAACACAAGGGAAACTTCATCAAAAATGTTCACGTTTTATAAGAACAGTTCGGAATTATTGACGTTGCGCAACATAGGGAACATAAATATGAAATAAAGAAAAGTCGTTGTGCCAATAAAAGCGTAAGGCAAAGGAAGACGTAGAAAAATGGCAATCAAAAAACAAAACATACTTTTTCAAAAAACAAATTTTGTCCAAAATGTTTAAAGAAGAAAATATTACTCAACTATCAAGTAAAATCACCTCAAACAAGTAATAATAGTGTAAATGATGATGATTTTTATAAAACAAAAACGAACCTTTGTAAAAAATTAAGTAGATTATGTTATTGCCAAATAAAAAGAAACATTTGTTTATTCAACCTATGCTTGCTTAAATAATCGCAACAACAAGCAAGACATGTGTTGAACAACCTAATATAGTTTTTTAATAATACAAAATCACCTATAAGATTTTTTACAGTACGAGACAGATTTTCACAATAAAAAACAAGGCTTTAAGAATAAAGAAAATTTATTTTTAAATCATTGTATACTCATGTAGACGTTTAATAACGCGTACTTTGAAAATAATTATCACTTATAACAAAATAAATTTTTATAACATAAAATTTCAAAACTGCAATTAAATTATAAATTGTTTAACGTCAAATATAATATATATATTATTTTTTTATATAATATAGTTATTTGTAAAACAAAAAAATCAACATAAAAAGACAACATTATGAAATTAAATTTAATTTAAAAATGTGCTCAAATTGTTATATCATTTCAACTGAGATCTATTTATTAACAATCGTTCAAATGTGTTAGGTATACAATGGTCCTTGCCCACATGAGGGTCTGCATTTAATTGCAACAATCGTGCTCAAATGTGTTAGGTATATGCAATGTCCTTCACTGAGAGGTCTGCATTTTAGGGGAAATGTGTTTTTGCAAAAAGATGCATGCTACAACATGCACTAAAACAATTTATTTGCATTTGTATAGTATAGTATAGGTGCTTTTCAATAAAAAATAAAATAAAAAACAAAAGAAAAAAATTATTAAACAAAATTTTAGTATAGGTGACTTTCAAAAAAAAAAAAATAAAAAAGGAAGAAACTTATTAAAAAAAAACGTTGACAAATACTTTTCGGTGGTGGGTGCTTATATTGTATTATTCATGGCATGTTTGGTGGTGGGTAGTTATACTTATAGGCATTCGTCGAATTATTGTTCTTATATGTTACAGTGTAGTAGAAGAAACTGGCTGTTAAGCGCCGAATATTGATTGACATTTGCAGTGTCTTTTAAATTATTCCTTTGCTTTGCTGTTGTTTCGAAAGTCAACATTGCTGAAGAAATGATTTATTTACAAGAGCTCATGTGTTTACAGCTACTGCATAAGGAATGTGAAATTAAACAAAAACAGCCTCCCAAATTTTTTGATATTGTATTCCTTATTGCTTAAACTATCTCTTTGGAAAATTTAACGAAAAAAAAAGATGTACTTTTTTAATTATCATCGATTTTCTGTGAACGCGCGTATATAAAAGTTATGGCTGAACTTTGAAATGTAATTATTCCCTTTAAACAAAAAACAGCCTCCCAATTTTTTGATATTGTATTCCTTATTGCTTAAACTATCTCTTTGGAAAATTTAACGAAAAAAAAAAAAAAGTACTTTTTAATTATCATCGATTTTCTGTGAACGAGCGTATATAAAAGTTATGGCTGAACTTTGAAATTAAATTATTCCTTTAAACAAAAAACAGCCTCCCAATTTTTGATATTGTATTCCTTATTGCTTAAACTATCTCTTTGGAAAATTTAACGAAAAAAAAGATGTACTTTTGAATTATCATCGATTTTCTGTGAACGAGCGTATATAAAAGTTATGGCTGAACTTTGAAATTTAATTATTCCTTTAAACAAAAACAGCCTCCCAATTTTTGATATTGTATTCCTTATTGCTTAAACTATCTCTTTGGAAAATTTAACGAAAAAAAAAGATGTACTTTTTTAATTATCATCGATTTTCTGTGAACGAGCGTATATAAAAGTTATGGCTGAACTTTGAAATTAAATTATTCCCTTTAAACAAAAAACAGCCTCCCAATTTTTTGATATTGTATTCCTTATTGCTTAAACTATCTCTTTGGAAAATTTAAAGAAAAAAAAAAAAGTACTTTTTTAATTATCATCGATTTTCTGTGAACGAGCGTATATAAAAGTTATGGCTGAACTTTGAAATTCCCTTTAAACAAAAAACAGCCTCCCAATTTTTTGATATTGTATTCCTTATTGCTTAAACTATCTCTTTGGAAAATTTAACGAAAAAAAAAGATGTACTTTTTTAATTATCATCGATTTTCTGTGAACGAGCGTATATAAAAGTTATGGCTGAACTTTGAAATTAAATTATTCCCTTTAAACAAAAAACAGCCTCCCAATTTTTGATATTGTATTCCTTATTGCTTAAACTATCTCTTTGGAAAATTTAAAGAAAAAAAAAAGTACTTTTTTAATTATCATCGATTTTCTGTGAACGAGCGTATATAAAAGTTATGGCTGAACTTTGAAATTCCCTTTAAACAAAAAACAGCCTCCCAATTTTTGATATTGTATTTGCTTAAACTATCTCTTTGGAAAATTTACAAAAAAAGATGTACTTTTTAATTATCATCGATTTTCTGTGAACGCGCGTATATAAAAGTTATCACTGAACTTTGAAATTTAATTATTCCCTTTAAACAAAAAACAGCCTCCCAATTTTTTGATATTGTATTCCTTATTGCTTAAACTATCTCTTTGGAAAATTTAACGAAAAAAAAGATGTACTTTTTTAATTATCATCGATTTTCTGTGAACGAGCGTATATAAAAGTTATGGCTGAACTTTGAAATTAAATTATTCCCTTTAAACAAAAAACAGCCTCCCAATTTTTTGATATTGTATTCCTTATTGCTTAAACTATCTCTTTGGAAAATTTAAAGAAAAAAAAAAAATTTTTTAATTATCATCGATTTTCTGTGAACGAGCGTATATAAAAGTTATGGCTGAACTTTGAAATTCCCTTTAAACAAAAAACAGCCTCCCAATTTTTTGATATTGTATTCCTTATTGCTTAAACTATCTCTTTGGAAAAATTTACAAAAAAAAAAGATGTACTTTTTTAATTATCATCGATTTTCTGTGAACGCGCGTATATAAAAGTTATCACTGAACTTTGAAATTTAATTATTCCCTTTAAACAAAAAACAGCCTCCCAATTTTTTGATATTGTATTCCTTATTGCTTAAACTATCTCTTTGGAAAAATTTACAAAAAAAAAGATGTACTTTTTTAATTATCATCGATTTTCTGTGAACGCGTATATAAAAGTTATGGCTGAACTTTGAAATTCCTTTAAACAAAAACAGCCTCCCAATTTTTGATATTGTATTCCTTATTGCTTAAACTATCTCTTTGGAAAATTTACAAAAAAAAGATGTACTTTTGAATTATCATCGATTTTCTGTGAACGAGCGTATATAAAAGTTATGGCTGAACTTTGAAATTTAATTATTCCTTTAAACAAAAACAGCCTCCCAATTTTTGATATTGTATTCCTTATTGCTTAAACTATCTCTTTGGAAAATTTAACGAAAAAAAGATGTACTTTTTAATTATCATCGATTTTCTGTGAACGAGCGTATATAAAAGTTATGGCTGAACTTTGAAATTAAATTATTCCCTTTAAACAAAAACAGCCTCCCAATTTTTGATATTGTATTCCTTATTGCTTAAACTATCTCTTTGAAAATTTAACGAAAAAAAGATGTACTTTTTAATTATCATCGATTTTCTGTGAACGAGCGTATATAAAAGTTATGGCTGAACTTTGAAATTAAATTATTCCTTTAAACAAAAACAGCCTCCCAATTTTTGATATTGTATTCCTTATTGCTTAAACTATCTCTTTGGAAAATTTAAAGAAAAAAAAAAAACTTTTTTAATTATCATCGATTTTCTGTGAACGAGCGTATATAAAAGTTATGGCTGAACTTTGAAATTAAATTATTCCCTTTAAACAAAAACAGCCTCCCAATTTTTGATATTGTATTCCTTATTGCTTAAACTATCTCTTTGGAAAATTTAACGAAAAAAAAAGATGTACTTTTTTAATTATCATCGATTTTCTGTGAACGCGCGTATATAAAAGTTATGGCTGAACTTTGAAATGTAATTATTCCCTTTAAACAAAAACAGCCTCCCAATTTTTTGATATTGTATTCCTTATTGCTTAAACTATCTCTTTGGAAAATTTAACGAAAAAAAAAGATGTACTTTTTTAATTATCATCGATTTTCTGTGAACGAGCGTATATAAAAGTTATGGCTGAACTTTGAAATTCAATTATTCCTTTAAACAAAAAACAGCCTCCCAATTTTTTGATATTGTATTCCTTATTGCTTAAACTATCTCTTTGGAAAATTTAACGAAAAAAAAAGATGTACTTTTTTAATTATCATCGATTTTCTGTGAACGAGCGTATATAAAAGTTATGGCTGAACTTTGAAATTAAATTATTCCTTTAAACAAAAACAGCCTCCCAATTTTTGATATTGTATTCCTTATTGCTTAAACTATCTCTTTGGAAAATTTAACGAAAAAAAAAGATGTACTTTTTTAATTATCATCGATTTTCTGTGAACGAGCGTATATAAAAGTTATGGCTGAACTTTGAAATTAAATTATTCCCTTTAAACAAAAAACAGCCTCCCAATTTTTTGATATTGTATTCCTTATTGCTTAAACTATCTCTTTGGAAAATTTAAAGAAAAAAAAAAAAGTACTTTTTTAATTATCATCGATTTTCTGTGAACGAGCGTATATAAAAGTTATGGCTGAACTTTGAAATTTAATTATTCCTTTAAACAAAAACAGCCTCCCAATTTTTTGATATTGTATTCCTTATTGCTTAAACTATCTCTTTGGAAAATTTAACGAAAAAAAGATGTACTTTTGAATTATCATCGATTTTCTGTGAACGAGCGTATATAAAAGTTATGGCTGAACTTTGAAATTTAATTATTCCCTTTAAACAAAAAAACAGCCTCCCAATTTTTGATATTGTATTCTTATTGCTTAAACTATCTCTTTGGAAAATTTAACGAAAAAAAGATGTACTTTTTTATCATCGATTTTCTGTGAACGAGCGTATATAAAAGTTATGGCTGAACTTTGAAATTAAATTATTCCCTTTAAACAAAAACAGCCTCCCAATTTTTGATATTGTATTCCTTATTGCTTAAACTATCTCTTTGGAAAATTTAACGAAAAAAAAAAGACTTTTTAATTATCATCGATTTTCTGTGAACGAGCGTATATAAAAGTTATGGCTGAACTTTGAAATTCCTTTAAACAAAAACAGCCTCCCAATTTTTTTTGATGTATTCCTTATTGCTTAAACTATCTCTTTGGAAAATTTAACGAAAAAAAAAGATGTACTTTTTTAATTATCATCGATTTTCTGTGAACGAGCGTATATAAAAGTTATGGCTGAACTTTGAAATTAAATTATTCGCTTTAAACAAAAAACAGCCTCCCAATTTTTTGATATTGTATTCCTTATTGCTTAAACTATCTCTTTGGAAAATTTAAAGAAAAACTATCTCTTTGGAAAATTTAAAAAAAAAGATGTACTTTTTTAATTATCATCGATTTTCTGTGAACGCGCGTATATAAAAGTTATCACTGAACTTTGAAATTTAATTATTCCCTTTAAACAAAAAACAGCCTCCCAATTTTTTGATATTGTATTCCTTATTGCTTAAACTATCTCTTTGGAAAATTTAACGAAAAAAAAGATGTACTTTTTTAATTATCATCGATTTTCTGTGAACGCGCGTATATAAAAGTTATGGCTGAAATTTAAATTATTCCTTTAAACAAAAAAACCTCCCAATTTTTTGATATTGTATTCCTTATTGCTTAAACTATCTCTTTGGAAAATTTAACGAAAAAAAAGATGTACTTTTTAATTATCATCGATTTTCTGGAACGCGCGTATATAAAAGTTATGGCTGAACTTTGAAATTTAAATTATTCCTTTAAACAAAAAACAGCCTCCCAATTTTTGATATTGTATTCCTTATTGCTTAAACTATCTCTTTGGAAAATTTACAAAAAAAGATGTACTTTTTTATCATCGATTTTCTGTGAACGCGGTATATAAAAGTTATGGCTGAACTTTGAAATTAAATTATTCCCTTTAAACAAAAAACAGCCTCCCAATTTTTTGATATTGTATTCCTTATTGCTTAAATTATCTCTTTGGAAAATTTAACGAAAAAAAAAGATGTACTTTTTGAATTATCCATTTTCTGTGAACGCGCGTATATAAAAGTTATGGCTGAACTTTGAAATTTAATTATTCCCTTTAAACAAAAAACAGCCTCCCAATTTTTTGATATTGTATTCCTTATTGCTTAAACTATCTCTTTGGAAAATTTAACGAAAAAAAAAGATGTACTTTTTTAATTATCATCGATTTTCTGTGAACGCGCGTATATAAAAGTTATGGCTGAACTTTGAAATTCCCTTTAAACAAAAAACAGCCTCCCAATTTTTTGATATTGTATTCCTTATTGCTTAAATTATCTCTTTGGAAAATTTAACGAAAAAAAAAGATGTACTTTTTGAATTATCCATTTTCTGTGAACGCGCGTATATAAAAGTTATGGCTGAACTTTGAAATTTAATTATTCCCTTTAAACAAAAAACAGCCTCCCAATTTTTGATATTGTATTCCTTATTGCTTAAATATCTCTTTGGAAAATTTAACGAAAAAAAGATGTACTTTTTAATTATCCATTTTCTGTGAACGCGCGTATATAAAAGTTATGGCTGAACTTTGAAATTAATTATTCCTTTAAACAAAAACAGCCTCCCAATTTTTGATATTGTATTCCTTATTGCTTAAACTATCTCTTTGGAAAATTTAACGAAAAAAAGATGTACTTTTTAATTATCATCGATTTTCTGTGAACGGCGTATATAAAAGTTATGGCTGAACTTTGAAATTAAATTTTCCTTTAAACAAAAACAGCCTCCCAATTTTTGATATTGTATTCCTTATTGCTTAAATATCTCTTTGGAAAATTTAACGAAAAAAAAAGATGTACTTTTTAATTATCATCGATTTTCTTCGCGGTATATAAAAGTTATGGCTGAACTTTGAAATTTAATTATTCCCTTTAAACAAAAACAGCCTCCCAATTTTTTGATATTGTATTCCTTATTGCTTAAACTATCTCTTTGGAAAATTTAACGAAAAAAAAATTTATTTTTTTAATTATCATCGATTTTTTGTGAACGCGCGTATATAAAAGTTATGGCTGAACTTTGAAATTCCTTTAAACAAAAACAGCCTCCCAATTTTTGATATTGTATTCTTATTGCTTAAACTATCTCTTTGGAAAATTTAACGAAAAAAAAGATGTACTTTTTTAATTATCATCGATTTTCTGTGAACGCGCGTATATAAAAGTTATGGCTGAACTTTGAAATTTAATTATTCCCTTTAAACAAAAAACAGCCTCCCAATTTTTTGATATTGTATTCCTTATTGCTTAAACTATCTCTTTGGAAAATTTAACGAAAAAAAAAGATGTACTTTTTTAATTATCATCGATTTTCTGTGAACGCGCGTATATAAAAGTTATGGCTGAACTTTGAAATTCCTTTAAACAAAAACAGCCTCCCAATTTTTGATATTGTATTCCTTATTGCTTAAACTATCTCTTTGGAAAATTTAACGAAAAAAAGATGTACTTTTTTAATTATCATCGATTTTCTGTGAACGCGCGTATATAAAAGTTATGGCTGAACTTTGAAATTTAATTATTCCCTTTAAACAAAAAACAGCCTCCCAATTTTTTGATATTGTATTCCTTATTGCTTAAACTATCTCTTTGGAAAATTTAACGAAAAAAAAAGATGTACTTTTTTAATTATCATCGATTTTCTGTGAACGAGCGTATATAAAAGTTATGGCTGAACTTTGAAATTAAATTATTCCCTTTAAACAAAAAACAGCCTCCCAATTTTTTGATATTGTATTCCTTATTGCTTAAACTATCTCTTTGGAAAATTTAACGAAAAAAAAGTACTTTTTAATTATCATCGATTTTCTGTGAACGAGCGTATATAAAAGTTATGGCTGAACTTTGAAATTTAATTATTCCTTTAAACAAAAACAGCCTCCCAATTTTTTGATATTGTATTCCTTATTGCTTAAACTATCTCTTTGGAAAATTTAACGAAAAAAAAGTACTTTTTAATTATCATCGATTTTCTGTGAACGGCGTATATAAAAGTTATGGCTGAACTTTAAAAATTCCCTTTAAACAAAAACAGCCTCCCAATTTTTTGATATTGTATTCCTTATTGCTTAAACTATCTCTTTGGAAAATTTAACGAAAAAAAAAGATTACTTTTTAATTATCATCGATTTTCTGTGAACGGCGTATATAAAAGTTATGGCTGAACTTTGAAATTTAATTATTCCTTTAAACAAAAAACAGCCTCCCAATTTTTGATATTGTATTCCTTATTGCTTAAACTATCTCTTTGGAAAATTTACGAAAAAAAGATGTACTTTTTAATTATCATCGATTTTCTGTGAACGCGTATATAAAAGTTATGGCTGAACTTTGAAATTAATTATTCCTTTAAACAAAAACAGCCTCCCAATTTTTGATATTGTATTCCTTATTGCTTAAACTATCTCTTTGGAAAATTTAACGAAAAAAAAGATGTACTTTTTAATTATCATCGATTTTCTGTGAACGCGCGTATATAAAAGTTATGGCTGAACTTTGAAATTTAATTATTCCTTTAAACAAAAACAGCCTCCCAATTTTTGATATTGTATTCCTTATTGCTTAAACTATCTCTTTGGAAAATTTACAAAAAAAGATGTACTTTTTAATTATCATCGATTTTCTGTGAACGCGTATATAAAAGTTATGGCTGAACTTTGAAATTAATTATTCCTTTAAACAAAAACAGCCTCCCAATTTTTTGATATTGTATTCCTTATTGCTTAAACTATCTCTTTGGAAAATTTAACGAAAAAAAGATGTACTTTTTAATTATCCGATTTTCTGTGAACGCGTATATAAAAGTTATGGCTGAACTTTGAAATTAATTATTCCCTTTAAACAAAAACAGCCTCCCAATTTTTGATATTGTATTCCTTATTGCTTAAACTATCTCTTTGGAAAATTTAACGAAAAAAAAGATGTACTTTTTAATTATCATCGATTTTCTGTGAACGCGCGTATATAAAAGTTATGGCTGAACTTTGAAATTATTCCTTTAAACAAAAACAGCCTCCCAATTTTTTGATATTGTATTCCTTATTGCTTAAACTATCTCTTTGGAAAATTTAACGAAAAAAAAAGATGTACTTTTTGAATTATCATCCATTTTCTGTGAACGCGCGTATATAAAAGTTATGGCTGAACTTTGAAATTTAATTATTCCCTTTAAACAAAAAACAGCCTCCCAATTTTTTGATATTGTATTCCTTATTGCTTAAATTATCTCTTTGGAAAATTTAACGAAAAAAAAAGATGTACTTTTTGAATTATCATCCATTTTCTGTGAACGCGCGTATATAAAAGTTATGGCTGAACTTTGAAATTCCCTTTAAACAAAAAACAGCCTCCCAATTTTTTGATATTGTATTCCTTATTGCTTAAACTATCTCTTTGGAAAAATTTACAAAAAAAAAGATGTACTTTTTTAATTATCATCGATTTTCTGTGAACGCGCGTATATAAAAGTTATGGCTGAACTTTGAAATTTAATTATTCCCTTTAAACAAAAAACAGCCTCCCAATTTTTTGATATTGTATTCCTTATTGCTTAAACTATCTCTTTGGAAAATTTAACGAAAAAAAAAGATGTACTTTTTAATTATCATCGATTTTCTGTGAACGCGCGTATATAAAAGTTATGGCTGAACTTTGAAATTAATTATTCCCTTTAAACAAAAAACAGCCTCCCAATTTTTTGATATTGTATTCCTTATTGCTTAAACTATCTCTTTGGAAAATTTAACGAAAAAAAAAGATGTACTTTTTGAATTATCATCGATTTTCTGTGAACGCGCGTATATAAAAGTTATGGCTGAACTTTGAAATTTAATTATTCCTTTAAACAAAAACAGCCTCCCAATTTTTGATATTGTATTCCTTATTGCTTAAACTATCTCTTTGGAAAATTTACAAAAAAAAAAGATGTACTTTTTAATTATCATCGATTTTCTGTGAACGCGCGTATATAAAAGTTATGGCTGAACTTTGAAATTAAATTATTCCTTTAAACAAAAACAGCCTCCCAATTTTTTGATATTGTATTCCTTATTGCTTAAACTATCTCTTTGGAAAATTTAACGAAAAAAAAGATGTACTTTTTTAATTATCATCGATTTTCTGTGAACGCGCGTATATAAAAGTTATGGCTGAACTTTGAAATTAAATTATTCCTTTAAACAAAAAACAGCCTCCCAATTTTTTGATATTGTATTCCTTATTGCTTAAACTATCTCTTTGGAAAATTTAACGAAAAAAAAAGATGTACTTTTTGAATTATCATCGATTTTCTGTGAACGCGCGTATATAAAAGTTATGGCTGAACTTTGAAATTAATTATTCCTTTAAACAAAAAACAGCCTCCCAATTTTTGATATTGTATTCCTTATTGCTTAAACTATCTCTTTGGAAAATTTACAAAAAAAGATGTACTTTTTAATTATCATCGATTTTCTGTGAACGCGCGTATATAAAAGTTATGGCTGAACTTTGAAATTAAATTATTCCTTTAAACAAAAACAGCCTCCCAATTTTTGATATTGTATTCCTTATTGCTTAAACTATCTCTTTGGAAAATTTAACGAAAAAAAAAGATGTACTTTTTTAATTATCATCGATTTTCTGTGAACGCGCGTATATAAAAGTTATGGCTGAACTTTGAAATTAAATTATTCCCTTTAAACAAAAAACAGCCTCCCAATTTTTGATATTGTATTCCTTATTGCTTAAACTATCTCTTTGGAAAATTTAACGAAAAAAAAAGATGTACTTTTTGAATTATCATCGATTTTCTGTGAACGCGCGTATATAAAAGTTATGGCTGAACTTTGAAATTAAATTATTCCTTTAAACAAAAACAGCCTCCCAATTTTTGATATTGTATTCCTTATTGCTTAAACTATCTCTTTGGAAAATTTAACGAAAAAAAGATGTACTTTTTAATTATCATCGATTTTCTGTGAACGAGCGTATATAAAAGTTATGGCTGAACTTTGAAATTAAATTATTCCTTTAAACAAAAACAGCCTCCCAATTTTTGATATTGTATTCCTTATTGCTTAAACTATCTCTTTGGAAAATTTAACGAAAAAAAAGATGTACTTTTAATTATCATCGATTTTCTGTGAACGAGCGTATATAAAAGTTATGGCTGAACTTTGAAATTAAATTATTCCTTTAAACAAAAAACAGCCTCCCAATTTTTGATATTGTATTCCTTATTGCTTAAACTATCTCTTTGGAAAATTTAACGAAAAAAAAGATGTACTTTTTAATTATCATCGATTTTTGTGAACGCGCGTATATAAAAGTTATGGCTGAACTTTGAAATTAAATTATTCCTTTAAACAAAAACAGCCTCCCAATTTTTGATATTGTATTCCTTATTGCTTAAACTATCTCTTTGGAAAATTTAACGAAAAAAAAGATGTACTTTTAATTATCATCGATTTTCTGTGAACGAGCGTATATAAAAGTTATGGCTGAACTTTGAAATTAAATTATTCCTTTAAACAAAAAACAGCCTCCCAATTTTTGATATTGTATTCCTTATTGCTTAAACTATCTCTTTGGAAAATTTAACGAAAAAAAAAAGTACTTTTTAATTATCATCGATTTTCTGTGAACGAGCGTATATAAAAGTTATGGCTGAACTTTGAAATTAAATTATTCCCTTTAAACAAAAACAGCCTCCCAATTTTTGATATTGTATTCCTTATTGCTTAAACTATCTCTTTGGAAAATTTACGAAAAAAAAAATGTACTTTTAATTATCATCGATTTTCTTGAACGCGCGTGTATAAAAGTTATGCTGAACTTTGAAATTTAATTTTCCTTAAAAAAAATATCCTCAATTATTTAATTATATGAAATCTTTACAGTTTAATGTATCGAACGGAATAAATAGTAGCGAAAGAAAGATTCATCTACAACAATAAAAATGAATTTCAGGAGGAATATGAGCATTCGAAAATCTATGGATGGAAAGTTATTGCTAACTTCCCCTAGGTAAGATTACTTTTTCATTGAGCTGAACAATTCGGCGTTTTGTTTAATTTGCCGTGAATCTGTAAATGTTTTTAAAGAATATAACGTAAAACGACATTATGTTCAAAAACATGCAGGCAAATTCGATTCCTATCGTGATATGTGTCGCAAAGACAAAGTTAACGAGTTGAAGAAAAGTCTCTCAGCCCAACAAAAGCTACTTCAAAAGGCTTCAAATCAACCGAGAGCGATAGTGAAAGCTAGTTATTTAGTATCCTTTAATTGCTAAGCAGTTAAAACCGTTTTCTGATGGCGAGTTTATCAAGTAATGCATGGAAACAGTGGCAGGAATAATTTGCCCAGATAAGAGCGGAATTTTCTAAAGTCAGTTTGTCACATCAAACTGTCGCCAGAAGAGTTACCGATCTTGGAAACGACATTGAAAATCAACTGAAAACTAAAGTTCCCGGTTTTAAATTTTATTCCTTGGCAATGGACGAAAGTACTGTTGCTAGTGACACGGCACAGTTTGCCATTTGCTTCAGAGACATTAATGACGAATATAATATCGTTGAAGAAATGGCTGCTTTAGTTTCGTTAAAAGGCACAACAACAGCAAGAGACTTATATGAAGCAACGAATCAAACGTTATCCCGATTTTCTTTGTCGCTTTCCAACATTTCCGGCAGTGTTACTGACAGCGCTCCAGCTATGATAGGTAAAAGAGAAGGACTTGTAAAATTGTTAGAGAATGATGCTGTTGCTATGAAAAACGCTTGTTTGATGAAGTATTATTGCATCATACATCACGAAAATTTATGCGGAAAAGCTTTTAGAATGGACCATGTTATGCATACTGTCGTCAAGATTGTGAATTTTATAAGATCAAAGGGTTTGTATCATCGCCAATTTCAAGACTTTCTCAAATGGTGTGACGCTGATTGTGGTGACATCGTCTACTTTTCCGAAGTTAGATGGCTCAGTCGGGGACAAATGTTAAAACGATTTCATGATTTACGAAGTGAAATCCAGACGTTTATGAAATGGAAAGATAAACGTGTTCCAGAACTTGATGACATAAACTGGCTGGCTGATTTAGCGTTTTAGTTGATATAACAGCGCACATGAATGAATTAAACACCGTCTCAAGGCAAAGATCAACTCATCAGTGCATTGTTTCAAACTATAAACGCGTTCCAAATGAAATTGAAGTTATGGCAGGAACAAATAAATGGAAACAATTTTTCGCACTTGCATACCTTGGCCGAACATAATCCTTTGAATGGGCAGAAATACGGAGTTTTACTCCTCGATTTGATACGGGACTTTGCACAACGATTTCAGGATTTTCGAGGAATAAACATTATTTTAGTATTTTGCAACTCCATTTTCGCTAGAAATAGATACATTGCCACCGAATTTTCAAATGGAATGCATCGAGTTGCAATCTGATATGCAACTAAAGGACAAATTTGACCACGTAACGTTGATTGAATTTTATAAATCTTATCTACCAAGACAAATTTCCCACGTTACATAATCACGCTCTCTTCATGGCATCCCTTTTGGCAGCACTTACATATGTGAACAACTCTTTTCAAGAATGAACCACGCCAAAAGTAAGACTCGAAATAGAATATCTGATGAACATCTGGACAACACATTTAGAATTTCTACTACATCCATTGCACCAGATATCGAGACATTGTCGATGCAGTTCCAAGGCCAAGTATCACACTAGTTGTTTTATACATATGTTCTTATTGATATGTATAAATAATAATTATTTATAGCTCAGTAAAAAGTACTCAAATGTAGTGCGCTTTATTATCCATGATTTTGTTTGATTGTAAGTACAGTATTTGAACTGCGGCCCCAAACAGTTTCTACTACTAAAATGTGGCTCCGGCCATCGAAAAGGTTGGACAACCCTGCTGTAGAACCTTCTTTTCGCCATTATAAACAAAATTACTTATTTTGATTTCCAGCTTTCATGGGCCGATATTGAAAATCTTGTGAAGGATGCAAAATCAAAAGGTGACCCTGTCGCTAAACATATAAAACAATTAAAACTAGACACTAACCATATTAGTTTATTTTTAACCGATCCCTATCATGGTTCAAGTGATGATAATGAGTCATATGAGACACTACCGTCAGCAGTTATCGACATCGACTTAGCATTATCTGCATTTGCGAATGCAGAGTAAGTAGAATAATTTATATACTAAACAATAATGTACGTTATTTAGTTACTATGACAAGAAACGGTTTGCTGCCAAAAAACAACAAAAAACAATTGAGTCACAAGGAAAAGCTTTTAAATCTGCTGAGAAAAAAACTAAGCAAACTTTGAAAGAGGTCAAACACTTATTTTTGTCCACAATGCATTTTGTAAAGTAATTTTACAGGTTAAAACTATTACCAACATTCGTAAAGCACGTAAAGTGTATTGGTTTGAAAAATTTTTTTGGTTTATTAGTTCAGAAAATTATTTAGTAATTGGAGGTCGTGATCAACAGCAAAATGAATTGATCGTTAAAAGGTAGGTACAAATAAGATTTTCTCTGTTACAAACAACGCTTGTGTAAATTATAGATATATGAAGCCAAAAGATATTTATGTGCATGCAGATATTCATGGTGCCAGTAGTATCGAATTAAAATCCTTCGGTTTAGACGTTCCACCTAAAACATTAAACGAAGCTGGTATTATGGCAATTTGTTATAGGTAATAGTTAAAATAGTTACGCAATGTTGACAATAATTTTCAGCATTGCATGGGATGCAAAAGTAATAACTAATGCTTATTGGGTATATGGTGCACAAGTAACTAAAACTGCACCTACTGGTGAATATAACGACTGGAAGTTTTATGATTCGTGACAAAAAATTTTCTACCTCAATCCCATCTCGTTTTGGGCCTGAGTTTCCTGTTTCGTGTTGAAGATAGTTATATCGATAAACATATAGGAGAAAGAAAATTTATTTTAGGCAGTGAAGATACAGTTAGCGTGGCTGAAAGTGAAAATAAAACGAGTAGAGTTAGAAATTATAGATGAAACTGACGGTGAGAATTAAATTTGTAGTTATTATAGTAGTAAGGGTGTTTTAGAGGAAACAGAAGAAAATAAGAATAACGATGATGATTGGTTCGTTAATGCAGAGGACACGAATAAAGTCGATCTTCAGGATAGTTCAGATTCTGAAAATAGCGTTTCGAAATTCCCAGATACTCAGATAAAAATCGAACATTTAGAAGGAACCAAGTAATATTTAATGCATTACTTGTGTTTAGTTAATTATACCTAATGATCAATTTCAGAATAAATGTTGTAGCAGAACCAATTACACCTTTACGAGAAGAGAATAAGTCATTAGAAAATATACAAGTAGCAAAATGTGACCCATCGTCAAAAAAAACGAAAAAGCCAAATAACCAAAACAAACAGAAAGTTTTAGAAGGTAATTTATTATAAGTTTTGTTATGAACGAATAAATTCAAAGATAATATGTAATTAAAATTATAATTAATTTTATTAAATACATAAATAAAAGTTTACCTCGTAGATTTGAACCTACTTAGCAAAGTGCAGGTCGAGGTTCAAATCCTACTTGAGTAAACTATTATTAATGTATTTAATAAAATTAATAATAATTTTTAGAATAAGTTTTACCAACCATTCAATAATGCATTGAAAATCAGTTGTAGAGCAGAAAGATGAAAATGCAAAATCAGTTTCTGTTAAAGAGGGCAGAAAAGTAAATTAAAAAAATTAAGGAAAAGTATAAAGATCAAGATGAAGAAGAACGTAAGCTAAGAATGGAAATATTGCAAGTAAGCTGTTAACTGCATTATACTCTTTTATGATTAGTCCTTCTAGTCTGCAGGATCTGGAAAAGATACAAAAAAATAAGAAAACAAAAGAAAGTGGGAATACAAAACAATTGAAAGTACCACAGTACCGAAAGCGCCAGTTCAGAAAAATGAAAATATTGAAGATGGTGAAGAAGAGGAACCTGGAGCACAAGTTGAAATTGATATGATAAATACATTAACTGGCCAACCATTTCCGAAGACGAACTACTTTTTGCAATACCAGTAATTGCACCTTACAATACTCTTACTAATTACAAGTCGTATTTACCGATAACTCAACTTACAAGTAACATTTATTTTTAGGTTCAAAGTAAAATTAACACCGGTACTGGACGAAGGGTAAAGCTGCTCGTACTGCAGTTACTGTATTTCTTAAGGATCGTTCAGCAACACAGAGAGAAAAAGATTTACTAAAAGCAGTTAAAGATGAACAGTTGGCAAGAAATCTTCCAGGAAAAGTTAAACTTTCTGCACCCGGATTACAACTCAACAAGAAATGAAACCATTTACATAAGCATATTTAAATAAACTGGCCTAAGGCCATTACAAAAAAATTACGTTAATTGTTATTGTTAATTGTAATTTTGTGTGATTGTGTTCCTTTACTTCTGTAATTCAGAATGGAGAACAAATAATTAAATAATTTGTAAAATGTTGTTTAATAATGCTCTGGGTTTAGTTTAATTCGCATTTACCGATTTATTATAGACTTCCCTTTTTACTTGAAAGATATCAAATGTCACGTAATAATTATAAATGTGTATTTTTAGAGTTAACCATAAGTGCAGCATTTGATATGTGAAGGTGGAGAAATAAATCTATCATACTCTTCTATTTAATTGTGCATTACAGCACTGTCAAAAGAACAATAAGTTACTACCATAGCTTGAATTTTGAAAATTAGTAGGTAGGTTTTATTTTCAAGTGAAACTAACGCAGCCTTGCAACATAGTTTTCACGGTATTTCAGATTTCTTTGCATAAGAATCTCAATGGTTGAATCTTGAGTGACCTATTGAAACAAATTTTTAGTCTTTAGACCTTAAACACCTATTACCTACATAAAATGGAAATTGTACATTCTTTACATTGGTCATAAATGACAACATAGTGTCTTATCTAATACAGTGCGTTAGTCTGAGTTCAGTGGGAGAATGTGTTTAAGGGAAAATGTACTGACGATATGGTTCGTTTTTACGGTGTTAACAATTTGATCATCATTATGTACCTTGTAACATGCCTAACATTATGCATTGGGATAATGGTGTTTATAATGAAGGACATGAAATAATTAATGGTTTCGCCTATTTTTTTCTTCAACATATAGTAATTACGATAATACATTAATAATAATAATAGCAGTTTATTGTCCAACAAAACTAAATCCAATTACAGGACAATGTTTCAGACATTTGAAAGCATATAATATCTACAGATATATCTAATGGATACATATATAAAAAAAAAATAAAGAGTACCCCATTCCCTACAATTAAAAAGACTAATCAACACAAAACAATGTAGCTTTAGTAACTGCTCAGATAGTGCAATATAACATTTAATAATGATCAAAAGTAACATTCAACACTGCAAAAAGTATGATTATGCCTTTATTTCTAATTCAGAGCAAGTATTAAGGTCACATATTCCAGCAATTGTATTCGTATTATTACACATAATGGAGACAGGTCAGAAGAATGTAAGTGTTTGGACGGGGATGATAAAAAGGTATAGCGTTACGTGCAGAAATACACGGAACATGAAAATGGAGAAGTGATAAGATACGGACAATCAATATGGCCTTGAAGCAACTTATAATAACTATTTCAACAGTGATATGTGCTAATACAGAAAAACACCAATAGTTTCTAATTCAAAAACAAAATACCGTGCAGGTATATATAAATAAAAAAATTTCAGGAATATAAATCACAATTGATTTTAAATACAGATATTGTCTGTGACATAATTATAAAGTTTTTTCTTGGACCACTTTAAATTATTACATCTTTTTATATAATTTAGTAGTCTATTATATTGTACAAGTCCATTACCAATAAATTATTCTGTTCTTGTGAAGTTCGAACAGTTGAGATGTAGAAGTTTCTTGCTGATTTTGTGTCATAACTATACACATCGCGGACATAACTTATTCTGTTTGACAGGTGTTCAGGGTATATGTTATTTCCCATCTTGAAAATCACAATCATGGTATAGTAGAAAATGGTTTGATTAACGCTTAGTAAATTGGTACTAGTTTTTGTTTATTTTATTTCGCAATAGTTGTAAAAAAATGCTTTCTTGCTAAATTGAACCATTCTCAGAATGTAACTGCATACTTATTTAACTAAATAGAAATTATTATTTTGTATTTTAGTCAGATTTTAGACACTTTACTTCTTTACCTAAATAACGTATTTGCAAGGTTCAAATGCAGTAAAGATTTAGAATAAAATTCTTAAGAGTTTATCGTTGTTATTCTAAAATAAACATCCTAAGGCACTGAGAAATCCCTAATACTGATCAATATTTCAAAATATTTACAGCTCCTTTCGTGGAACCTTTTTGAATTGTAAAGGGTCGTTAACGACCCGCTGAGCACTTTGTGAACTTTGGCGCCAAAGTTAGTAAGTATTTCTGTTAGGTAGGGCTATTGTTATTTCAGTTTCAGTTTGTTACAAATTGTGTAGAGGTAAAGTGTGTTTGTTAGTTTTACTCAAAAATGAATTACAAGGAGAGTTATGAGAGGTAAATATGCTACAGTTTTATTTTATACTAGATTAATCATTTCCGGATTTATTTTGTAGATATAGACCTTTGACAACTCATGAGCTGTTGGCGGAAATTGAAGAAATAGATAACGAGAGTTGTCACAAATATGACATTTATATTACACCTCCATCTGATAATGGAAATGATACGGATGAAGATTCTGGAGATGAATCGCAATC
>JARFJB010001199.1:17500-38639 GCA_036346205.1 Vesta saturnalis | reverse complement strand
CTTCTAATCTTATGTATTCCATGGTTGTTAATTTTTGTCGTTATAATTGGCATCTCTGTTGCTATTTTCATTTAAGTTCAAATTTCCTATTATCAATGTTGCCGCCTCTATGTTGTCACAAGTCATTCTAAGTAAAGTGCCTTCGTACAACACATTATCATCCTTGGCAGGATCTGTGGTTATTAAATTAGTGCATGCAACTTAATACCCTTAACATCGACTACCGATAAATATAACATCAAGATGCATCTAATTTAAAGTCACTTATACGATCGCGTACTTTATGCCAGGCGGGAATATAGCCCCACTCTCAGCTCCGACGATGACGTCGGTAGATCGATTTCCGCACGGAAAGTATTGGAAAACGGACAGAATTACTTGCTGTTTATCATATTTTAACGACTAAAAACCAAAACTCTGGTCTCAAATGGTCGGAAATTATATTTTTTAATAATAACAAGTTAAACAAAAAAAATTTAGTAATAATGTCTCGTTTAGAAGTGTTCCTAGAATTGAACGATGCTTAATATTCTTTATCTCTAATGTAAAAGTGATTGGGACACTAAATGTTTAAGTGTAACTTTTATAAGTTACTTGTTTATCTGTACTTGATACTTACGCAACACGAATAATAAAAAAGTCGGGAATTCATTTCAATGTTTTTAAATTTCATTTTGGCGCAAACTTGTTTTGCGGTCTGCAATTACATTATTTCTTAATTTTCTATTAGACAAAACAATGTTACGTGCATTCCAAACAAATTGCATCAGCATGTTTCATGGATATTGTATCAATTAATTAACTGATAGAAACTGTAGTAAACAGCTGGTAATCCTATTCCTATTATTAATCAACCAGATTTCTTAAAATTAGTAAAATATCCATGTATTTTTTTTTTATTAAATAAACACATATGTAACTGCAATTTCAGTAAATACAACCATTAATTGGGACTTTTATTGCAGTGCTTTAAATTATCGCTATGATATTAAACTTTTTTGATGATCACAATTGATTTATAGAGGTTACGTAATTTTTAATTATAGAATGCAATATTTTGTAACATTAAATAAAGTAGTACTATGACAGGTGTTTCGAGAAACCCGGTACATGGCATATGCAAATCATATTCTGACAGATATTATTAGAATTTGTTGGTCAAGCCTAAAATTCCACGATTTATATATGCGACTGCATGTGTTTCATTAAATTTCTAGGCCTACCAACATCACGTCTCCTACTTATATATTCCCGCCTGGTATAGAGTACGCCGTGTATATATAGTATCATTTGATGACGATGGAAGGGTCTTGTACATGCGTATCTGCAGCTGTGCCGGTTTCTGGTCGAGCAGCCATTAAATTGGTGGCAAACATTGAGTGTGACACCATTACAAGTTTGGCGATTTCTAAAGCAAGTTTTAGTCAATTGAAACCTTAGCACTATTACAATGGTGAATTGTTGTGCGTT
This sequence comes from Vesta saturnalis, assembly GCA_036346205.1. NCBI lineage: Eukaryota > Metazoa > Arthropoda > Insecta > Coleoptera > Lampyridae > Vesta > Vesta saturnalis. The sequence continues at coordinate 37,169 of JARFJB010001199.1, read as the reverse complement.
CAAGTGTTCACATCGGAGTGAAAAGAAAGTCGAAAGAATTACGTTCCACAGGTGAGATAGTAATGATGCATTGTCTTACAGTGGTAGTTGCTGTGTTTATATTCTGTGTCTTTGTACTTATTTCACGCTGCCGTCACATTGAAGTGAAAAATAAATTGTATGTGGTTGGAATTTTTACAATTGTATCTCCAACACAGATAAACTTATTTACGAATTCAAGGTCATTACACATGAAACAAACGTTTATTTGGCCATTTTGTTTTCACTATAGTTTGAATGCATTTTACGGTTTTTATTTGAATTTCTGTTTTAAAATATTTGAAAGATGACTCTTGCCCTAAATATAAATTTGTAAAACAGGTTCCCTGCTAATGTGGTCCGCAGGAGATTATGGATTAGCGGTATGCGGATTTTGAGAACTGGTTACCAGCTGAAACTGATCGCCTATGTTCGACTCACTTTGAGAAGAAATGATTTTACAGAACAGAAAGGACGCGATGCCTCTTACCTGAAGCTGTCGCTACCATTTTTCCGTCACTTCCTGCATATCTGGAGTCAAAAAGTGTACGTAAGTGCATACTTATTTTCATTTGTGACTGATTATTTGTTTTCATTGCAGACTGCCAAAAAAAATAGAATTGAACTACAAGCTGGGCCCTCAACACTGCATCCAAAACTAGGAAAATCTTCTATTGTTGATACTCCACGCAAAACCCAGAAAGGCGCTGTTCATTGTAAGCCGCTTGGCTGACGACGTTTAAAACAGTTTATTTTAATGGCCTCGGTCTAGTTCAGTCGGTTCTCAAACTAGCAAGAAAGGGGGTTAGGTTCGCTTGGATAGATGGTTTTGGCTAAACACTGTTCACACTAAATAATTAGAAGGCGAGGTTTTGATACTTATATTGACCTATTTCTTACAACCCTAAATATCTGAACTTAAGACAAAGATAAAATGAAAAATAAAAATAAAATAGGTACACTAAATAAATACAAATGAACCTTCCCCGGAACGCCCGCTCTGGATGGACGCCCTAGGACGGCATGTGGTCAGCTCATTGGATCCTGAGACGTTTCTGTGGTGTGAATTAATATTACACTTATGTTTATTGGATACTAGAGTTATAACAAAAAATCCTAATACCGATGACTTTTATAATTTATTAAGAGCTCAGTATTACATAAGTTGAGGGAAACGATAGCGTTCGTGAGAAGGTCAGTTCCGATCAAAAATCAATACTTAAGTAACGTTCGTGCGCATGACTGTTTTCGTATACGAGTTTGCTTTTAGACCGAATAGATGTATTACTTTAAAGGGATGTGATGATTTAAATAAACAAACTACAGGCGTACCGGGTTTGGGTGGATTAATTAGGGAAGTAGTTACTCTAATTATTAAGGAATAATTAATTTACTATTGGATGTTAACCAATGTAAATTATACGACTGGAACATGCTTTCTGCATTAATTCGGTTTAGAGTAAAACTTTACTATTTACACGATATTTAGGCTAATTGTTTTAAAAGAAAAGTAACCTTTCCAATTGTCTGGAATAAAATAAACTAATGTTTATTACTTTCGCGATTATCCTCCGTATTAAAATGAAAGAATTTATAAGTACAACGTTCGTAATTGATGAAGATGTTGGAAATGTGTTCAACCCTTCGGAAACGAATTAGTTTGGTGTTTTTCAGGTGCGTGAAAAACTTACTCGCGATGCAGGTACGTTTATCTTACTGGATTTCTTTATTAAGAAATATTATTAGGACTCACGTCACGTGGATATCTAACGAATTGTAATCGGTTCGCGAGGCGTTTCATCACGTTTGATGCAATCAATTACGTAAACGCACAGCGGTTTTATATAGCTGGATGATCACTCGGGCTATCTTTAAAAAGGGCGTCTCGTATTGATATTATCTTCAGGTTGCAGGCGTTGCTCGTTTTTATTGTTAATTTTGCCTTGTATTAGGCGTATTGGTGTTAGTAGATGTAATACATGTTTGGAAAAAGACCATTTATAAGAATCTGGGACTAACCCGTTTAGTGATGTATAAATGGGTCTTCCGGAACGTGGTAGAATTAAGGCGATGACCTTTCTTCCCACCGCAGTAAATGAAAGATGACTTCGGGATATAAGCCCATCGTAACATCGGCTGGTATGTGTATTATATAATGTGGTGCAATAAAAACTTACGTGCTATTAACCTTAGAGTGTATCAATCAGCAGCTCGGTTATATGAAGGAGATTCTCAGAGAACGGCGGCGGAGTATCTCGATAAATGATGCACGACGACAGAGATGAACCAATGCGTCGGTGACAGATCGGCGGAACTAGGTAACGCGTTTCAGAGCGGCTGGCGCGCGGTCAGGCTTCTTCTCTAAGCCTGGGTTATCGCAATAAGCGATCAGGCTTCTTGCCAGGATTTACTTTATTCGGTAACGTCGTCGGAACGGATTTACGAACAAGCGGTCGGTGCAACAGCCCGACGCACAAGCAGGAAGTAGACTATGTACCGAATAGGCGCACGAGCAACAAGTGATCGTGGCAAAGGCCCGACACAGAAGCATTTTGTACGGTAGCGCGTCTCGCGGTTTTATAGAGGATCCGCGGTAGGCGGGGACGGCTTTTGTGCAGGGATGCCAATGCGGTGATTGGTTGATATACTGACGTGATCTCTTACGTAAAACATTCGATGTTTTTTGATATATACGTCGGAGGGGATTATAAAATTAATTATTTGTTGATTTCTGCGAAATTAGATTAACACAGGCTAATTAGTAACTAATTAATTCATGTAACGGATGCTGGGTCTTTACATCGTGACAAACCAATCGCCTCGACATAAAACAGAGAAGATTAAAGTTCTAACAGTCGCTGAAGCGGTATAAGAAGCAGGTGGTATCTTTAAAACAAATAGTTTCGACCCCAGAAAAACAAAATTTGTTATTTGCATAGCATTCCATATTGTTAAGTAACATGACTGATGTAAACAAAGAAATGTTGCAAAGAAAGCCACGGTCAAATACAAAATATTCACCTACTGTAAGAGATTCGCTGTTACTTCAAATTTTTTGAGCTCAAAAGCTTACAATTATGTCCGTGAAGCATGTAGTACTTCTTTGCCCCATGCCTCTAGCATTGGTAAATGGTTCAAAAATATTAACTGTGAACCTGGGTTTACAACTGAGGCCTTTGACGTTTTAAAGCGAGCAGCAGCTGAATGACCAAGGAAGTTAGTGTGTGCCCTTGTAATTGATGAAATGGCTAACCGTCGACATTAAGAATGGGATGGCAAGAGATGCTACGGAAACGTTAATTTCGGTATAGACTTAGAAGATGATAGCAATGATCTTGCCAAAGAGGTTTCTGTTATGCTTGTAGTTTGTATTAATGGCAGATGGAAAACTCCTTGTGGGTACTTTTTTATAGCAGGACTTAATGCTCTGCAAAAAAAGAGATTTAGTGTGCAAATGTATAAATCTTGTAGCAGAAACGGTGGTTTTTCCTTAACTTTCGACGGTGCACAGTCAAATATTTCGATGTCGAACATGTTAGGATGTAAAATAAGATACCCTAATCTGAAAACATCTTTTGTATATAATTGTATACACGTATTCTACGATCCCCCGCATACGTTGAAATTGATACGCAAGAAAATTCTTACTGATGAAAATGGTTTATTTATAGATTGAAAATATTTAACACGTACATGATTTACAGCAGAGGGAAGGTCTTCATCTTGGTAACAAATTAACACAGTTTTAAATTAACAAAGTGCACATATTAATTTTTTGATCAGAAGATGAAGGTGGAATTAGCTTTACAGTTGTTGAGTTCGTCTGTAATAGATGATTTAGAATATTGTGCTGAAACTCTTAAATTAAGCAACTTTGGAAACTGTAAAGGAGAACAGGATTTATTAGCTTCATGGTTGCCTTGAATAGCGCAGGAGAATTATTTAAAGAACTAGTGCGGAAAAGTGGAAAACTGGTGTATTTGCCATTATATAAAGTAAGTCAAGGTCACATATAATTATTTTTTCATCGGTACGTTCCAGATGAGCATGGAATAACAACCCTACTGCGCGCCAGTTTGTTGGAGCATATAAGCGTTTATTAATTAGGGCAGAACTCGCAGAGGGAGGTGCGGGGAATTGTGTTCCATTAGAACAAATATCCATTTTAACGTGCTGTAGCAGTAGTATAAAGGAAGACAATCCAGAGCAGGAAATAAACAATTCGTTGCCACTGAGCGAACGCGATGATCTGGTTGAGGGCAATATCTTTCAAAATCATGATTATATAATGAATTCAGTGACTATTACAAAATATTCTTTACAAGTTATAACTTATATTGCTGGATTTGTAGTGCGACATTTAATGCGCGTTATAAAATGTGAAGACTGTTTGGTGGGTCTGATTGGGCATTCTTTTTTTCATTAGTAACGCAAAAAACAAGGTGGTTTGGTATACCCTTCAAATGATGTTATAGCTATTTGTCGGAAAAACCAGGAGTGTGTAAGAGTTCAGGTCCAAGAAGAAGCTATAAAAAACAGAATATTTCATTGTTGAACACCAACAAAGTTATTGGATTTTTTGCAGAAACAAATATTTTTGGTCCCGTAAAGTCCCATGTTCTGGAACATGAATGTAATCACATTTATTTTCTTATAAAAGCAATCGCCCAAAAATATGTAAATATCAGAGTGCATTTCGTTGCAGCACGAGAATCAGAACAAACTGATCGTGTTCGTAATCGGTACACGAAGATGATTTTATTCAAGTCAGTAGGTTGTACAAATATGTGTTTTCCAACTATGTTTCTTTGCGCAATTCCGTGTATTGGAGTGTAAACTAATGATATAATTAGTATTTTTAGTTCTACACTATATTTTATGTACATTTTATGTTTCAGTTTATTATTTATCTAGATAATAGTGTTACTTATTACAATGTAAGCTGCTGTTGGAGTATTTTATTAAAGTATATTCTGCTAAAATATAACCTTATTTAATTGGATTTCCCATTTTTACCCACTGTATTAAATGATGACCGGTGCTTTAATGATTTCTAAAAGTGTTTACGTGGAAAACTATTACGATCCACCCAGTTTTTTGTTTTGTTCGATTGTTCCACCCACCCGCGAAGCTCCTTACTTTAACGCCTGTTACGCCACTGGCTCTGCAGAATTGGTGGCAACACGCGCGCGTCGCGTATTAACAGTCCCCTTCCTCCCATCGTATAAGGGATGAACTGTTTGGTAGGTAAATGGAGTCTGCTGCATAATACATTCAAACCAGCCTAGTTATATAAAGTAGGTAGGTACTTGGACAGCTGTTCGATTCAACATCATACATAAAATTGGAACCTCATAAGCAATATTTTGTTTGATAACTTGTATATGACTGCTATCCTGTATAATTCGTTAATTATTAATAGTCCGAGTAGCGCACTGTATTTATTCTAATTTTTTCCTATAACAGAGAGTACTCTAAAATGAAAAAATATTAACAATTAACGCGGAAAGTTTTTGATTATTAATTATTATTGTAATAAATAAATAATAGCAAATTCTAAAACTTTAGCCATTACACACGAGATGGAACATTAAAAATGCACGTTTTACCATTGAGTTCTTCAATGGTTTTACCCAGGTAGGTGTAAAGTTATATTTACACCTCCATGGTTTTACCACGGTTAGTTTATCTGTAATTTTACTGAATTGTATGATAAGCATTGCGCATGTGAGCAAAATATTTTCTCTCAGTTTTGCGTTGAATAAATTGAACTGTATTGTTTTATTGTAAAATGTTTATATACTAATGATTGCATTGGAATTTAGTTCTTTGTAAACAATTACATTGTGCAATATGTAATCAGTATAGTATGTTATGTATTTAGGTAACTGTCTTGATAAATTTAGTGCAATTGTAATAACAACAGTATTATAATTTGAGTGTAATTATTTCATTGTTATATAATTAATTACAGTTTATTTGCGTATATGTAATTGTATTTATGCGGTTAATACTAGTGAGTAAACTTAATGCTATAGTTATTTTAAAGTCCTGCGTGGTAGGCAACCAAACATACATATCTGATCACAATGCAAAAATTACGTATATAATATTGGAGCTTGTCTTCTTACAATAGTTACATGAGGTAGGTTATCGCTTACCTGGATCTTTGTTTGACTATTACGTTCTCATGTTACTGCAGATTCCCTTTCTTTCTTTTATATTATGTAATAAACGTTATTCTTTTGTATGATCTCAGCTTACCCCTTCCGTTTTAAAATAGTATATTAAGAAACAATGCGATAAAGCGTCTTATGAAACGAGTTTCTTATACTAATTTTTCTATTTTGCGTATTTGTGTTGAAAATTTTGAAAAAATGTAAATTCCATTTGTCACCTTATTCCATAATTTTGAATGTAGGTTGGCAACAGTGGTATTTGTTTGTTTGAGTTGGACACAAATAAAGGGTATTAAAACTATTATTTGTTCCTAATTCATTTCAAACTACCTATAAACATGTTCTCAATAGAAGTTGTATACTATATACATTATAATCGGAATAAAATTACACTATACTATGTAAACTTAATAATTTACACTCAAGTGAAGTTAACAAGGTTAAATGAAGGTTATATTTGACCCAAAAGATGTAATCGGCTTAATCTGAAAGCATATTGACGATTTATCTTGAAACACAATAAAAAAGAGAAATCGTCCATATTTGGTTTTGGTCATCTTAATCATTACAGTGCATTAATCAGGAATAATTCAATACAAAGGATATATACACATTTCAAATAAGAATAGGTTATGTTTACATACATCAATAAAGAACTTCATTAGTTTACATACCAACATCAAGAAAAAAAATGTTAGGTTACTAAACTTTAAAGTCAAACATTAAAACACCCGTTTGAGTGTGATAATGTACATATTAAACACGCAAAATAGAAAAATATGTTTATGAACGGTATTACGTATTGCGCCACCTAATGTAGAATAGCCAAAGGTTCTGTCTGATTTGTGTCAAAAAATTTGATCTCAAATTTTAGACAAACAGCTGTTTCTGCAATAATTTTTTTTTATTTGAAGCCCTCCTCTTAAAGTTAATTTTTTTATCGCGAAATATGCTACCGGCATTACAAACTTTTACAATCTTTGTTTTTGTACACTCCCAAATATCATCCAAGATCTAACCCTACAGAACAGACAATCGCGTTTTGAACACTATGCTGTCGTCTTATAACTCGAACCAATGCACTTGGAGATTTCATTTACCATAGAGAGGTTGTGTAATTCGCTTTGTTAAGCACAAAATAACAGGGTATTCTCCGTACTTTGCTTTCTGTGAACGTGAAAACATGCCTTATGGTGATCTTTTTCCTAAACCTCCTAATCCCGATTTTCTCGTCTTGAATCCTGACCATTATAAACCTCCGATTCGCTAGTTTTAGACAACCTGAAACGAATGAAATGTTCAACTCAGCGGATGCAGAACCGTTATAATTTCCGCTGTCGACGCGACTGGTATAAAGTTAGAGACTGTATAAGAGAAATTTCGTTCTTTCAGGCGCATCTCGGCATTTGAACGCTAAACTCGTGGGTTTGACCTATGAAGTCTAAGAATCGACCTGGGGACCTAATTTTCCTGAAAATTCTGATGCGTCAGATGACTCATTTCATACTGGGTCTTGTCTGGTTGGAAATGTGTCTTATTAAGTGCGCTTAGGCGCAGTAAGTGTCATAAATAGGTGGTGTGATCTTTCTTCTATCTTTGGGTGGCTGGTTGGGTTTCTATGTAGGAAAGGTTGTTTAGGGGCACACTCACCTCTTCTTCTCTTCGTTCTTCAAGAGTAGCAGCATCTCGAACATCAAAGCCCTCCAAGTATCCTTTTACTCTTTTGGATGGATTTCTTAGCGCGATTATCTTTGTGTGCTGGGGTTGACAATGATTTGTTTGGGGTGTGGGCCCGTCTATGATTTGGAAAAGGGGTGTAACATGCCTGGTGCGCATGAAAGTTGAGTGAATGGGAGATGTCGATTAGCTACCTATCCAATCTCACTATCCCTATCCGCTTTGTTATCCCAACAATCTAGTATATACCTTTTTAGTTTCGCACAATTCATTTTTGTTTTACTTGAACTACCGGTTCATGGTATAACTTCTTTTAAGCTGCGCTTTTGAAAACTGTAATTGAACTTTTCTGAGCATGGAACCAGGGTAATCTCTCAAAGTGAGTTACAGTCAGGCTGTCCTCTCGTCTAGTGTGCCTGATTTTTTGTGTGCGTGTTGACTCTTCTGAGGTGAGTAACGTCCGCTGCGTGGTGTTTGTCAAGTAGCGTCCGCTTGTATTTTTGGTCCGCTTTGTTGAGGTTTAATACTGGTAGGATTATGTCTTGCTGGGTGGTGGGAGTTGTAACGGTCTTAGTTGCGATACTGGATTCATTATTATTTATTCTCTCATTTTTAAATTTACTACGATTATATTCGCGTTTTACGAAGTTTTATTTACTGGCTGGTAGACAACATATGCTACTTACAGCTATAACACACGTTGCGTTTACGTAATTTTTCATTTTGAAAAGCTGTAACTACTTCTCGAAAAAAGTGTCGTTTAACTAGTTATTTTCAACCAATAAAATGTGTTTGGTTACTTCTGTCCTACCACTACTACTGATCAAATTAATGCATAGCACGTCGCATACAGGATTCCTTTGGTTATTGGAGTTTTCGAGGTGTTTTAAATTTTTTTTAACAATACGATTCTGGATTGATACAAAAGAAAACTTAGAGGCCGTTTTGATTGTTTTGCGTTAACGAAATTTTGTCTGGTTAGCGTGTGTTAAAAATTCACTCTTAAGATAACAAGAGGTGTTAGAAATTTTACTGTATTTTTGCAAATTTATATTCATGCTATAATCACCTTTAGAAATCTAGATTGATGAACATGCAGGAGTACATTTCTTCACTATGATTGGTCATCCGGAAACGATTAGGGCTGCCGGCAATTAACAAATAATTTCATTTAAGGTGTTCATCATAACTGCCGATTACTCAAGAGTTTTAAACTAAGTAACATTTTCGGTCTGTTTGCATTTACCTTTGCAACACAGTTAACGGTGGGTTATATTTTCCTTTATTACGTCACAAAGCTCTGGAAATAAAAGCAGTTAGGTATAACTGTAGGCAAATATGTTTAGTATTCACGCATCTACGCACTAAATCGCCTAATTCTTACTGATTTATTTAAAAACAGTATAGGTTTACTATAAATTTTACATTCACTTAGGTCCTTCGAAATAAATTCAAGTACGTATTTCCATTGAACACTATTTACGTTACATTGTTGTTCATGTTTTTAAAGGTATTGACAACAATAAACTTTTAAACTTAACTTTAAAGGTATGAAGTGGCCGTTGGTATTCCAGAACTACTGTTGAATAGGCTAATATGAATTATACAGGGCGATCTAAATAATAATTCTTGTTCATACAGCTAGTTAACGATCGTTTTAAGGAGAGCTCTTCTTGAAACCGCGTGCACTTCGGTTTTAAACATTATGCTTTACCTATCGCTTATGATTATGGCGAGTTCTTTTTGTTTATTTTTTTTTTAGCTAACCCTCGGCGACGCCGTCTCCTTATGGATGTCTAATAGTGCTATTTGATTTGTTTATAAGCATTATATTATATTTTTCTTTGGTTCTGCAACGTTATCGCAGGACTCACCTGCGGGAATTAATTTATTATACTGTATTTATTTGCGGATTTGTGTTTTGGGACCTGTTAAGTGGGCAATTATTTCATCTAGAGTTGTACGTTTTTTTTATTACTTTTAATTGATGAAAATCCTTGTTTAGTTGAACTGACGCTTAAGAATAATAAAAATGTGTGTTGAGCTACGCTAACTAACCTATTCTCTTTCCCTTAACTGTAATCATCGTTATAAGTTTACCTTGCCACTTTTCTTGTTTTGAGAGCTTGATAAGAGTAAAACAAGTGGTGCTGTTTTACAGTTTTGTTTCCAACCACACGCCCACGAACCCCAGTGTTCTTCTTCATAGCTAAACCATCGGTTCTCTTAAAAATGCGTCTCGTCATCCTTCCTTTGAATTCGTAACAATGTACTACACAATGTACACAAGTATCATAAAAAGTAATATAAACAAACTAAACTAAAATTATCATAAAGTACATACGCACTATGTAGAACGAAAACATAGTACCAACAACATTTTTGTATCCATACAATATTAACATTTATATTTAAAAAATTTATAAGGTACAAGCAGATCAAAAATAATACAAAAATTCGACCTATAGGGCTGTAGGACAAAAAAAAAAGCACACAGACATATATAAACACTAATTTTAAAATAGATGTTTACATGTCGAGAATTCAACAGACACGTTTGATATTTAAAACTCTGTCAACGTTGTCACTTTCCTTACATGTTGCCAGATATTGTTTTTTTTTTGTTCGCATTAGATATTTAGAATATAAAGTGGGTTATATCAAATTAGAGTATTAAGAGAGTAATTTTTCTTGATATAGATTCAGCAATAATCCTAAATGTATCAACTTTTTGTTTTTAGGATTTTTCTTATATGTCGTGTTTAATGTTTTAAACGAAGTGTCGTTTTTCCTACAATACCTCTTGTAAGCTGTGTATCACATGATTTCCTTGTTGTATCATTTTGCCAACATGTTTTATTTTCTGCGTTCTGAAATGGGACATCGGGTATCAGAATCGTATCCTTTAAGTTTGTTGGGCACCCGTTCATTATTATCAAAAGGTTCCGAAGTTACGTGTTGTAAATAATTTTTTATCCCTCTGTTAATAATAAATCTGCAGACTTCATAGCACAGAGGTTTAGCAATGTCTCTATTTTATGAAAACGTTATGACCCAGTGGTGTACAGTGACCAATAATACTCGTTGCGATTGAACTTTGGTTAAAATTTATTAAACTGTTATGTGATGTAAGTAGAAGTACCTCGCCTTTCACTTTTGACCTTGGGAATTCCCAAGGTCGCCCACGTGGGCCGTATTTTTGACCTTGATATTGAGGTTGACCTTGAGGTTGACCTCGTGGTTGACGTCGGGTTCGACCTTGAGCGTGGCCTTGGGGCCTGGAATTGGAATTGGCCTTGGGCTAGCCAAGGTCAGAATCAAAAATACCTTCAGCGGAAAAATTGGAATTTTCTAATAAGGGGCCCCAATGCTAACTTGTAAGACAGCTATAAGAACCTGTGTTAAAGTTTGCGCCCTTTTGTTGTGGCCACATGGCTGGAAATAGTATTATAATAATAAGGCAACCCTAATGCTCCCATAAGAGGGGTATAAGAACTTGTGTTAGAGCCTGCGCCCTCCAGTTGTGACCCACTTGTTCCGCAATTTGAATTTGTTTGTAGCGCCATCTAGTGGGGTATGGACTAATCAAAATTTTCTTTAATAAAGGTGGTGTCAGCCAGTGGTATATGTCTAGGGCTAATTAGGGATTGTTTGTGGTGTCCTTTACTGGTGTATTTTTAAAGTAGCGAGTGTTTCCGGCAATAGAGGTCTCTCGATACGGAACCCCTTAATTAAAACAGCTAAACTACTACTAAAAAAACGCTTTGATTTATCAGAGCAGAATGGTTGAAAAACAAGCATTATACAGTAATTTGATTTATAACTAAACATGTAATGAAAAACTTACGTACAAAATCAAGCATTGGTAAATTATTTCTTCTAAAATATAAAAACATTATCGTATAAAGTCCCACACATCCGAATGGTAATCCTGCAGCGTCGTTTGCTTGTAACGGAACCATCTAGAATACTCAAGGAAACGTAAATGGTAACCTAGTGGGGGGTCGTCCAAAGGAATCAAAACAATCCCCGTTACCATTCTCATCAATGTAGATAGTATTCCAATGATGACCTGGTTTGTTTGCAGGATCCGTGTTCACAATAACTGCACAAGGTCTAGGCGCGTGCGTCGGTAGCTGATTAGAAGCACATACAGGTAGAAGCACATTCTTGTGGCTGGGGATCGATTTCAAACATTTCAACACTCGTACCGCATACATCCTTGGAGTTGGTGTCCGCCAAGCTTTGCAATAGTAATGCGTTTTCCAGAGCGCACATAGGCTCCTAGGTGTTATTGTTTAAACAAATATAGGTCTTTGCTTCCTTTTCCAATTTTTTAATCGACGGGCAACCAATATCGTCCAAGTTTAGTAACGTGAATTTTGTTAAAATGCAGATCGTTGTAGGTCACATACCCTGACCGTCATTTCATGCCGTGATATTTATCCTCTAAATACCGTATCTGTCTTGACATGGGTTTTGATATAAAATAATCTCGAGGTGGCTTTATCAGCATCAACAGTAACGAACCATGATCTGCAGTCATGGCAATTTATTTCAGCATGAATTCGTTATTACCACCTCTAAGCCCTTGCACGTCTAAGTATGCGTCCATCTTCTTTCAGCTGCTGTTCTACATTGAAGCTTGTGTCGTCCACCACGAGATTCCGATATTTATGGGTTAGATATGTTCGCTTCACAAAAAAGGGGCAACTTCAACCTGTAAATAAATGTTAAAATACCTCGGGCGCCAACTTATTTTACGGAAAACAAGTCAACCGTATATGCAATAAATGTAAAATTGGAAACAATAACAAGGTTTATTATAAAAATCATTAACGCTAGTTGTAAAGTAGCAATTTTTAATACTAATGTTAGTAAATCTGAATTAACTTAAAAATACCTTATAAACTAATGATTAGAAATGAAATACATGTAGTACTTTTAAATTTTGGTTGTCACTGGCATACTGTTACTGATAACAACATTCTGACGAAGCCACCGTTTCAAATTCGGTTGTGCAATTACTCTTGAAACGGAAATATAACAAGCTTTTGATATTCGTTGATCCCAAATAAGTAAATTCATTTACAAAACAACCAAACTTGGTTGATTTAAACGGGTTAATGTACCATTTATTTATAATTCTGTATAGCAACAAACTTCTACTGCGTCATCCTCGTTAAATTGAAGCGTAATAGTACAATGAAATTACGTAAAAGGAAAATTTAGCGTTATAAAAAATAAAAATAAAAGTAAAATAAAAGTGCATAAAAAAGGGCAAATGTATCAACAATGAAATATAGGTTTAATTAGCTCTTACCGTAAAATATACGACACTTTTGATAAAAATATTCAAGAGCAAATATCGACGATTTTTGATTGCATTATCGTAATAACCGACCTCAAAAAGGTGTCTGCGCACGAACTCAATGTGCAAACGAAAATGCCCGTTCAAGCTCCACTTTAAAATATCTAAACGCTTGCTTTTCAACCACTAAGGTATGCAATTCACATGACACGAAAGTGAACAAAGTTGCCTAAATTATTGCAAATTTCAACACAACTTAAAAGGTTTGTTACAACGTGACCAATCATCTCAACCTGTTTGCTAGTCACTGCAAGTACTTTCCGTTTTGGGAAACCGTTATTTGCGGGTCCCAGTGTATTAATCTATCCGGCTATATCATTGTGCCATAAGGTACAACCTAGATGTGAACTCTTGGCCTCCTTTCCATAATTTAGCAACGTTTTGATATATGAGCGGTAGGCGTTAGTGTTGTTTGGCTGTGATACCATCTTCTGATTTAAGTAAACCTCCACTTGTGAGAAAAGCGAATTAATCCAATTGTTTACCGGTGCTACAACATCCGCGTCAGTAAGTGCTGTATCGTCTTGTTTAGAACTTCAGCTGTGACGTATAACATGGTCTGGCTTAAATCTATGTAATCGTTTCCGTTTCCGGGTAGTACAAACTCTATTGGGGCGCCAAGAGCTGATAAGGGCTTCTCAAATATCCATTCACCACTCTCGACACTTGTCTGCGTCGACGGTAAAGCGAAAAAACCCAATTCGGACTTGACGCATTCATACGATTGGACATGTAGAAAAGCCATTCTTATTATCTTGAAAATATATCGTTGTAAGTAGGTTTCTTCTTCTTCTTAGCAACAGCTCTCGGTAGGGACTGGTTATTATCGGCCAGACGTACTCTTTAATAGCCCGAACCTTTCATCATTTTATCGATCTTCTCATGGGCTTCACGTTTAAGATTTCTACCTGCCTCGTGAAACCTTTCTTGAAACGATTCCTTAACAGGTCGCTCCTCTAAGACGTCACTAAGGATATTGGAACCCGTTCTAAGAGCTTTTTTTCTAATTTTCTGATTATACTTATAAATATACCACCTAGCTAGCTCCCCACACCTTGTCCACGTTGATATGGTGCACCTCTGTAAATGGAGTCGATAGTGTTACCGGCCTGACTTACATAATATTGTTGATAAGGACAAACCACTATTGTACTTTCTTAAAGTGTAGCTACAGACACGACGTCCTAAACTCGATTGTCATTGCTGCACCCATATATGTTTTTAAATTAATCTGAGGTTTTCAAATTCTCGTGTCATCACCCACATCAACCACATCTTTATGACCCCCGTAAGTGTAGTTTTCTGAACGAATATTTATTAAACCCATAAGCGGAGATAAAACATCACCCACAATTTGCGGTTCAACGATGTCGCAATAAGCAAACATCTGTGTTGGTAATCCTATTCATATACTTGCAGGGTGCGGTGGTATTGGTTACATAGCTATGTTTTGATGCGGGCGATAACTCAACTGTAAGCTTAAACGTTGTGAGAATCCGAATAGCGAGAGGGAAGTTTTTAATTTCATATTGACGCGCTTAGTTAGGTTATGGTATTCGATTGTTAACAATTTACTTATTGGCTCGTGGTTATTTATCTCGTTGGTAATTTCTTCTATGTTGGCATAATTCCCCAAGGCGAACCGTAACACATACCACCCATCCTCAATATATATGATTTTCTCGTTGTTGTGTTGAAAATGTGATGCAGCCTTTTTTAAAATCGTCTCTAACGCACCCTCTTCCTTTGCAGGTGGATCAATTCTATAATAAATTAAATTGTCTGTCGCACTTACAGCGGCCAAAGAACAAGGGTACTGAACTTCCGATATGTCTACAATCCATGAGCCTGTTAATCTTATTCGTTTTGGTGTTTGTGTAATAAAACTTGACGTCATATTGTCAGGAAAATACGATATAGAACTATTAATCAATTAGGTAAGATAAAACTACATC
Organism: Vesta saturnalis; assembly: GCA_036346205.1. Lineage (NCBI taxonomy): Eukaryota > Metazoa > Arthropoda > Insecta > Coleoptera > Lampyridae > Vesta > Vesta saturnalis. The sequence goes on along the minus strand of JARFJB010001199.1, from coordinate 21,969 downwards.
AGCTGCGAAGCTAACACTCAGCTATTAAATTTATTACAGTATTCACGTCACTTGAACAGGGATTGTTTATATCGTCCGCGGCCCTTCTCTGCTAAAATCTTATCGACTTTGAATAGGATGTGTTTATTAACCGTAAGAACTTGCAATTCCTCCTCGTAGAAGGTGCCCACTACAGGATCGTTATTAAGATCGCTTATGCGGTAAATAGGCGGTCTTCTTTTTATCACTGCACTAATTGTAAAAACTTCCTGACTTCAAATCGTTTAATATCCCCTTTCAAAGGTGTACTTGGTTCTGGCGATTCTAACTTTCACCGACTTTACATTTAGGATGACGTGCTGAGCCTAAACCTAACGCGTACAGGTTTTTCCACACTTCTACAATGTTTTCATCGTTTACAGCCGCAGGTGACATCTTTATACTTGAATAAGGGCTATTGTAAGCACCCACAAGTTTTTGGAGTTCATCAATATACCTGTAGAAATTTTTGTAGGTGAAATAACGCCAGATCTTTGTTTTCAATGTTTTATTAAATCTTTCAACTACAGATGCTAAACACAACAATAACCGTTAGTATGAGGTTGTAGCCGCTATTGTGTTTACTTAAAGTTCGCATATTGTGAAGATCCGCTTGTCACAGCTCGTAAATGTTGCTCACAATATATCTATTGCGAGGAACCTCTTTCTGACTGCTTTATGAACCGTATAAACTTCCTGGGCCTACAGCCAATTTTTCACTTCACCTTTTACTGTGTTAGATAAAGGTATTATACCCGAACACCCTGCCGGATGCAGGGGAACATGGTATACAGCATCCATGTTATATTCGCCACGTATCCCAATCTAGTGAATATTCTCGGCGTTTCCCGCGATTCACTATCAGCATCGTAATTCTCACCTATAGTAGTCGTAAGGGTTCGTTCAATGCTAGGTGATACAGCAGCAGCATCACGTGTTCGAGTATTTCCGATAAACTCTCGTGTATATTTATGTCTTTAATGTACTTCGCAGACTATCGCCAACCGTGCGGGTTTGTAGATTTTCGCTGCCTTAACGTCTCGTGAAAGAGAAAGGGAAAAGGGAGGGAGGGAGAGAGAGAGAGAGAGAGGGACGAGCACGATCAGCTTCTATTACAGAAAACACTCTCTACTTTAAAAATACACCACTAGATGGCGCTACAAACAAATTCAAGGGGGCCACGACTGGAGGGCGCAGACTCTAACACAAGTTCTTATACCTGTATTATGAGATAGCATTAGGACCACCTTATTATAATACTATTTCCAGACAAAGGGCAACGACAAGACCCTAACACAAGTTCTTATAGCTGTCTTACAAGTTAGCATTAGGGTCCCTTATTAGAAAACGTCAAATTTCCCGCTGAACAGATTTCTTATTCTGATCTTGGCTAGCCCAAGGCCAACTCCAAGGTCAGGCCCAAGGCCAATTCCAATTCCAGGCTCGAAGGTCTGTCTCAAGGTCAAACCTAAGGTCAGTCTCAAGGTCAACCTCAATCTCAAAGTCAAAAACACGACCCCCTCTACTGATGTAAGTTGAGCTAGTATTAGAAATTCTGCAATGTACTCTCTTGAAATGCAAAGCACGGCAGGATAATAAATAAATTGTGTAACGACGAAAAGAGTAAATGTACCAATTACAATGTAATTCAAAGTAAACACAAACATAATTCAAACTCCAAACACCTTGCACGATTTAGATGTAAACACGCTATACTACGAAAACGTTTGCACTGAATATAAACTTGAAAATTGTAAAGAAAGCGTAATGCTTGTCACATAAAGGAGCGAAACACAAGAAGAAAAGAAAAACTAAATCATGAAACACAGAGACAAAAGTATAAGATATTCATAGGCAAATAGAAAAATAGGATACCTATGACATAAGTCATGAGGGAAACTAGAATTTCTGCAAGTGTACCAACGGATAAGAAATAAAAATAAAAAATATGAGAACAGCTTAAGGGGGAATGTGAGAAGTCATTTACGAACAGTGTTCTTAAACGGAAAACAAGAGCTAAATGAAATGAATCGCTATGGTGAGAAGAAATAAAATAAATAACAATAACCAAATAATAAAACAGTTTTAACAATGTGGAACAAAGTAAAAAACAATTTAATAAATATTACGATTATAAAAGATGTTCAAAATGAAATCCATCTGCCTCAATACACTTTTCTTGTCGAATGTTTAAATGTGTAATGGACTTTCTTAATTTATGAATAAACATTTCTTGGGCTTGTTCATTTCATTCCGATTAAAATAATTCCACATGTTTTTTCTCAAACAAATAAGAAAACTAGGTTATTACAAACATTTTTTATCTGTTTTCTGTCTATTACGGGTGGAAAAAGTTACATACAGGGTGAATTTTTGAGATGAACCAGATATGGCAGCTTTCTAAATCCGGTCCTGTAAATCAATTCAAATTATGGTATTTACCATACTGGAGCACAGTGTGTGTGGTTACTGTTTATTTTAAAGATTTATTTTTAATAACTAAACGTTATTATACAGTAAGATATTTCATTATTGCCAATTTTCAATTTGACTCTAAAATGAATCTTTAATTTAAAATGTGAGGTAAGTGTAACAAAAAATTCAAATACCCAGGTTTAACTGTCTATTAATGCGCTCTGAAAAAATTATATCAGATTTTAGAGAAATCATATACAGGGTGAAGTATTGGATATGAAGCAGTCCCACAAATTTTCACGAAGACGGTCATGTTTTTTTAATTCTGAATATGTCAGAATGAGACAAATCAACTTCATCATTAAAAAGATATGACGAAACATTGTTTTGGTGAAGATCCATAATTCACCCTGTATATTAATAGACAAAACAAGAAGACATTTTTAATGGTCATTTGATAATCCCCTAAGGTGCCTCTACTTATGGTAGAAGTATGTACAGTTCCTCGTGACTCACCCTGTATATATATATATATATATATATATATATATATATATATATATATATATATATATATATATATATATGGGTGTTTCAAAAACGTTCCGCTAATTTCTAATGTAAATAGAATATTAAAAAATAACGTTACTTTGGTTAATAATAATTTGTCCGAAAATGCCCCCTTAAAAAGATACGGCCCTCTGAAAGTGGTCCCAAAAATGCTTTTTTTTATTATCTCTGAACCGGTTTAAGATACCTAACGAAATTTAGACCACAAATACCTTTGATTAGGTCATAAAAGATAGTGTTGACAAATTTTTAATATTTTGTATAGAAGTGTCGCTAAAGGGAGTGCCACTTATTTTGCGTCCAAACTTTTTTTATGGGGATATTTTAAATTTTTTGTGCAAAAATAGTACTTTTAAACAATTTTTCACAAAAAAGTACTCTTGTTGAAAGTCAAAAAATTACTGGTTTTGGAGTTATGTGAGGTTTTAGCAAATAATGCTGACCGAATTAATAAATTACTTTAAAATGAAACAATTAATAATTTTCATGAGTGAGAACGATCTACCTTAGGGAATAATGATTGTTCCAGTAACAACTATGAGGTAACAATATTGTAAATTATTTGGAACTTAAAAAAGGCTTTAATTGTATGAGATTAACACAGAACAGACAAAGGAAACAATTAAAAAAAACAACGAATAACACAAAACAAACAAAAAAAATTTAACAAGTAACAATGGAATTTATTTCGCTTGAATACACTTTTTTTAACTAAACTCTACACATCATAAGCCAAGGGATTTAGGTCAGGGGACCTTGGCGGCCAGTGGATAGTAGCATCAACACCTCGACAAATCCAATGATTTGGAAAATGTTCGTTGAGCCATCTTCTAGCTTGTACACTGAAATGAGGTTGAGCACCATCATGCGTAAAAACCATATTTCTTCGTAGATCAAGAGGTAAATCTTCTAATAGCGGAAATAAACGATTATCCAAAAATTCATAGTAAACATCACCATTTAAATTTCCATATAAAATATGGTATGCAACGAGGCGGTTGCTTATTGAAGCAGCCCATACATTCAATTTAAGATTAAGTTGATAATGCGTTACACGTTTAACCTTTGGATTTCCTCTGCCCAGAAGTGACTGTTATGACTAGCAAAAATACCTTGTCTAGTAAAGGTTGATTGATCGGTGATAAGAATATTTTGTAAAAAATTAGGGTTCTGTCTCATTCTTTCTTCTAATAATTCGCAAAAGTCTCTTCTCAAAAAAAATCTTCAGGCTATAATTCTTGTACTAGCCTGTAGTGAAACGGAGCAATGATTGTTCTTTTAATACATGATGTAAACTAGAAACACTTGCGTTACTTGCCCTTTCACATTTCTTACACTCCTAGGATCAACAACTAGATTTAAAATATTTTCTTCTGTTTGAGGAATTCTTGCCACTCGCGGTCTACCAGAATTTACCTTTTTTGGTTTAAAGGTTCCAGTCTCACGGCACCGCCTCACTAAATTCA
>JARFJB010001199.1:0-12500 GCA_036346205.1 Vesta saturnalis | reverse complement strand
TTGGTTTTAGTGTTTTTACGAGTGCTAAACCTTCATTCTGTTGAACTGGTTTAACGCACTATGGCTATGCGGATTAATGTTAACGAGTTCCTGGGTGAAGGGGTAGTTTCGCATACATCGCACAGCTCAAACAAGTAAAGCACAAACTTGCTGTATGTAGTGCCGCTTTAATAAAGTTTAGAGTAAGTAGATTAACGATAAGGAACGCTTTGTAAATTAAGCAATGCTCGCACGTACGGATAAATAATTGTGCATTTACATTAAATCAGCTGAAAAATTAGTTACCTACTTGTATTCTTTTGGTTGAATTAACCGTCGCAATTTAGTTCGAGTAATTATAAATCGGAAGTTGCCGTTTGCGAGATACTATATGGAGATCGTTATCGTAGAAATTCAGTGAAGCCCTATTTATTCAGGACCTGGTGGACCAGTTGCATGACTATTTTATCGTAGTCTAGAGGAGGGAGAGTATTCTATGCCGTCTATTGTTGATCGTAGTGTCAGTTAAGGTAAAATCTTACATTTTATTCGATGTTGATACAATAAAGTGTGTGTTTTTTTAGTTTTTAATGTTAGTGTGGGGGATGGAAACGCCTTTTAACATGCCTGTTCATCCACACGATTTTCTTTGTTAATGTCCTGAATTTTATTTGTTTAATTTTGTGTATTGGAAGTTTATTCCACGAAGATTTGTCAAAATTGATATTTCCGACATTTCCGTTATGCTTAATCAAATGTAGTTATTTAGAACATGAGGTAATTGAACTTAGGGGATTTGGCCTTGATACAAGCGTCAAAGAACTTTATTATTGTACGTTGTTTTTTTTAAGTGAACTACTAAGTTTAATGTGTTTATCTTGTTCTAACTGTACTACAATTTTCAGATGTACATATGTCATAATACAGGACCATTGCTAAGGTTTATAACTGTTTATAATTTTATAAGTTTATAATTAATTGAAAATGTTGTTTATAGCTGTGTTGGTTATATAAATATTAGAAGAAATAAACAGCTAAATTGATAGGTTTATTTTCGGTAATTATAATTACCAAGTCTAATCTTAAACATTTTAGTTGACGTTTCGCCCTTTAATATGGGCTTAATCATAACTTTAATTAGTACATACATCTGCAAATAAAAATAATATTTTGATAAAGGTATACAGGCAATTTTTTTTAAAATTTACTGAACAAGCATACAAGGCCAAGCGCCAGAATTGAACGAGCACTATATAGGTACAACTTACCGAAACAATTTAAAAAGGTTTTGTTTGTTTTTTTTTTTTTGGTTTGATACAATTTTTGATGAGGAGGAATATGGTCACCTCAATTATATGTTTAACATCAATATTACGGTATTTTTCAAACGATTAAAATAAGTTAAGGACAGGTTGAAAACGTGGTCGTTCTTTATAACATATGACAGGATGAATTTAATAAATGAAAATGATAAATTAGTGGATAGAGCCATCTATGTGAGGCAGGAGAAGTATTTAAAAGAAAAAGAAATATTGATATTGTAGTGGAAAAATTTTTAATTTTATAAGATTGAAATGTGAATAATTATGGTTATATGATAATACTGTAATATATATTGCTTAGGTTGTGTATATCTGTCCGAAAATTAATTGAGTTTTTTTGTCGTTTAATTTCTATCATTTCAAGAATCAGGCGTTTTCTTAGGTTAGGTTCAATTTTTAAAATTTTTGGATTTTCAAAATCAAAATTGTGTAAATTAGTTAATGCATGTTCAGTTAAAGCAGTTTCTGGTTCAACGGGGATTGCAATTGTTTTTTTATAGAGTTTTTGTGTTGTTGTGTTCGGTTTTTAATATATTGCTTTGTTTGACCAACATATACGGCTGGACATGATAGACAGTGTAGGCAATAAATTAGGTTTGAGTTTAAGTGCGGTGGAGTTGGATCTTTAAGGTGTGAGTAAAAGTTCATTTTGATAGTGTTTGTATTATTGAAAACGGGCGTGAGGTTAAAGTTTTTTAAAATTGTATGCAACTTCTCAGATAAAGTTGTGATATATGGTAGTGCTACATATTGTTTAGTGTTTATGCTGTGGTTAAAATTATCACCAAGACAATTTGGTTGTAATTCATCGATATCATAATTAGGGTTTATTTGTGAGAAAGAAATTTTTGCTAAACGTGACTTAATATGTTTGTTGATGAAATGTTCAGGATAGTTATTATTGATTAAGATATTTCGTACTATTTTTATGTCTTTTTATGAAAATCTGGTGAGGATAATTGTATTGCACGGTAGATTAAGCTTGTTACTATTGATTTTTTGTAAGTTAACGGTGTACTAGAGCTAAAATTTATGTATCGGTCAGATTTTATTGACTTACGATACCAGTTAGTCTTTATGGTGCCATTTGAAGTGTGTATTAATGTTGTATCAAGAAAATTTATTGTATGTTTATTTTCTAATTCTAATGTAAATTTGATTAATGGGTGTACGTTGTATCCAGGATTGTGTTTATGTGGTCTTTGTGCGCTATAACGAGAATATCGTCAACATATCTTTGATATAGGGTTATATTATGAAGTTGGCAAAGGATGTCAGATTCCAAATCACCCATGACTAGGTCTGCTATTGTGGATGAAAGTGGTTGGCCCATCGCAAGCCCTTGGATTTGATTATAGATCTGATTTTTATATGTGAAACAAGTAGATTTTAAGACGAAGATTATTGTTTTGATGAATTCTAATTTAGGAATGACTGTAAATTTTTAATTTTAATCTAATTGCGATTAAGTGCTTTTCAACTAGCTCGAGAGGGATGTTTGTGTACATAGATATGACATCCAAAGAAAACATCATATGGTGTTGTGGTATTATAAGGTTTTGAATTTTACTTATGAGTGCCCATGAATTCTTTATTATATTATTGTTCTGTGAAGTTACTTGGGTGATAATGTGTGATAGATATTTAGATAATTTATAAATTGGGCTTGTACAAGTAGCAACTATTGGTCGTAAAGGATATTCTTTTTGTGAAGTTTAGGTAATCCATAGATTCGGGATGGTGTGCTATTATGTGTAATTAACTGTTTGTATGTGCTTGGACAATCATGGACAGCAGCACATCACTACAGTCAAGAGCTTCATAAAAACAAGTTGCAAATATATTAAGGTTAGTGCCAGATTGAACTTTCTAATTGAATGCAAGAATAAGAGCATCTTACCGAATTTCATTACCCATTTAAACTTAAAAAATATAACCTTCTTCAATGATAATTAGAACAATAAATTTATAAATAGTAACACCCAGTTTCAAAAAAAAGTCATGTCATTACTAATAAAAGATTCGTTCACTGAATTGAACCACATAAAGCAAAAATTTCACAATATTAAGACAAGGTTAGAAAAAACTTTACCCACACCACTCATCTTAAACTTACTCCTAATTAAAATTCCTCATAACCTAAAGATGAAAAGCAACATTGAACTTGTACACAGGAAGAAAATTAATAACCTACTCTTGCATAATAATAGTAACAAATCAACCCTAAAAAATCAACACATAAACCAACACCAAACCTCTGAGTGGATTGTAAACTTAACTAATGACCATATCCCTAAAGATGTAATAGTTGTCATTAAATTTGGACCAAAATTTAATTTACCCTACACAAATAAAAATAAAATTCCAACCGATAGAATTATAGCTGGCATCGAAACCGGTATCTCCAACCTACATATAGAAAAGCAAAACAAAATTAGATCTCAGATAACCAACACTATCATGAACCACAACAAAAAAATTAAGAAACAAACCTTTCACAATTCATATCATCCGACCAACCTACACAAAACTATAGCACCACTACTATTACCTTTTGCTCCTCAACAATTACATATAACTAAAAATTATTTAAAAACCCATAACAAATATACAATCTGCGAAGCCGACAAAACACAAAAGACTATAATAATGTACACTACAGACTATGAAAATAAAATGCTAGCTCAACTAGAAAATAGCTTAATATATTTAAAAATTAAGAAGGATCCCACTAATGATATACAGAAAAAAAACAACAAAATAATGAAGAATTGGTTAAGCAATAATTATATCACCACAAGCACATACAAACAGTTAATTACACATAATAGCACACCATCCCGAATCTATGGATTACCTAAACTTCACAAAAAAGAATATCCTTTACGACCAATAGTTGCTACTTGTACAAGCCCAATTTATAAATTATCTAAATATCTATCACACATTATCACCCAAGTAACTTCACAGAACAATAATATAATAAAGAATTCATGGGCACTCATAAGTAAAATTCAAAACCTTATAATACCACAACACCATATGATGTTTTCTTTGGATGTCATATCTATGTACACAAACATCCCTCTCGAGCTAGTTGAAAAAGCACTTAATCGCAATTGGATTAAAATTAAAAAATTTACAGTCATTCCTAAATTAGAATTCATCAAAATAATAATCTTCGTCTTAAAATCTACTTGTTTCACATATAAAAATCAGATCTATAATCAAATCCAAGGGCTTGCGATGGGCCAACCACTTTCATCCACAATAGCAGACCTAGTCATGGGTGATTTGGAATCTGACATCCTTTGCCAACTTCATAATATAACCCTATATCAAAGATATGTTGACGATATTCTCGTTATAGCGCACAAAGACCACATAAACACAATCCTGGATACAACGTACACCCATTAATCAAATTTACATTAGAATTAGAAAATAAACATACAATAAATTTTCTTGATACAACATTAATACACACTTCAAATGGCACCATAAAGACTAACTGGTATCGTAAGTCAATAAAATCTGACCGATACATAAATTTTAACTCTAGTACACCGTTAACTTACAAAAAATCAATAGTAACAAGCTTAATCGACCGTGCAATACAATTATCCTCACCAGATTTTCATAAAAACAACATAAAAATAGTACGAAATATCTTAATCAATAATAACTATCCTGAACATTTCATCAACAAACATATTAAGTCACGTTTAGCAAAAATTTCTTTCTCACAAATAAACCATAATTATGATATCGATGAATTACAACCAAATTGTCTTGGTGATAATTTTAACCACAGCATAAACACTAAACAATATGTAGCACTACCATATATCACAACTTTATCTGAGAAGTTGCATACAATTTTAAAAAACTTTAACCTCACGCCCGTTTTCAATAATACAAACACTATCAAAATGAACTTTTACTCACACCTTAAAGATCCAACTCCACCGCACTTAAACTCAAACCTAATTTATTGCCTACACTGTCTATCATGTCCAGCCGTATATGTTGGTCAAACAAAGCAATATATTAAAAACCGAACACAACAACACAAAAACTCTATAAAAAAACAATTGCAATCCCCGTTGAACCAGAAACTGCTTTAACTGAACATGCATTAACTAATTTACACAATTTTGATTTTGAAAATCCAAAAATTTTAAAAATTGAACCTAACCTAAGAAAACGCCTGATTCTTGAAATGATAGAAATTAAACGACAAAAAAACTCAATTAATTTTCGGACAGATATACACAACCTAAGCAATATATATTACAGTATTATCATATAACCATAATTATTCACATTTCAATCTTATAAAAATTAAAAATTTTTTCCACTACAATATCAATATTTCTTTTTTCTTTTAAATACTTCTCCTGTCTCACATAGATGGCTCTATCCACTAATTTATCATTTTCATTTATTAAATTCATCCTGTCATATGTCATAAAGAACGACCACGTTTTCAACCTGTCCTTAACTTATTTTAATCGTTTGAAAAATACCGTAATATTGATGTTACAACATATAATTGGAGGTGACCATATTCCCTCCTCATCAAAAAATTGTATCAAACCAAAAAAAAACAAACAAAACCTTTTTAAATTGTTTCGGTAAGTTGTACCTATATAGTGCTCGTTCAATTCTGGCGCTTGGCCTTGTATGCTTGTTCAGTAAATTTTAAAAAAAATTGCCTGTATACCTTTATCAAAATATTATTTTTATTTGCAGATGTATGTACTAATTAAAGTTATGATTAAGCCCATATTAAAGGGCGAAACGTCAACTAAAATGTTTAAGATTAGACTTGGTAATTATAATTACCGAAAATAAACCTATCAATTTAGCTGTTTATTTCTTCTAATATTTATATTTATAATTAATAGATATGAATCTATTGTGACTTCGTCCTCTGTTACTTCGATTTGCCGTTGTAAAGTAAAAAGTTACGAGATTAAATATTTTTGACCCACGTTTAAGTTATTTTAGTGTTTGAATTAGTTTATGAGAAATTTCGAGTTAAATAATTTTACAGCGACAACCTCAATTTATCGTTCATTTAGATTATAATCAATTTTATTGAAGTTATACAAGTTTTTAAGGTAACCTATTGAAGTTTTATTAAGCTTTAACGTAATGACTAATGAGAATTTCTCGATTTGAGCGTTTGCTATGTTGATTTTGGCAATAAGTCACTTTAAAAGAGATTTCAGATATACCGTAACGTAGATTATAAAGTAAATCGGTCGTTGACCGGTCAGCTGTTTGATTTGAATACGATAGTTTTGCGCGTAGTCGCAACTTTTGAGTTTTTTATAGGAATTTTGACGTTTTTAGAGTTGTGACGAGTGCCCTCTTGTAGCATTAAGTAAGAACACTGCCCACACCACTGAGCTATGTCGTGTGCAGAAATTGGCTTTACGGTTGATGCTCTAATGAATAGTTGACCTATAACAAGCCTATCTTGTTTATTAGGTCTATTTATTTCACTTACAGTACATTTCACGGTGTATAGTGTATTTAAAACCAGAATTACTATTTAATCGGCAATTTTCTGTTTGTCTATTGAAGTCATTTTGATGTTTGTATACATAATATACATAATAATGAGTTTTTCTTGGCGATATTTCCATATTATCAAATTAACGTAAATTATTTAAAGCATGCTCAGATACCGCAGATTTCTCTGGATGATCCAACCTACAAAATATACTATGCTCTTTACGTCTGGTATCAAAACTACGTTTTGTGGTCCCAAAGTATACTTTTCCTCAACACCAAAATACTACTTATACACTCCGGAAGGTGAAAATGGATTTAAAACATCTTTAGATGGCCTTAAATATTCTTTAACCTTTTTGTGGGTTTAAAAACGATTCTAATGCCACGATCAATTAGGATTTTTTCAATTCTCACTGTAGTATTCGTGATAAAAGGAAGAAAAGCAGTACCAACATTAAACACTAGTTGCTCTTTATAGTTATGTTTAGCAGGCGTAATAACATAATATGTTTAAATGAACTCCTGTTAGCTTGTAGGGATTTTGTTAATATTTATATTCATTTTTTCAAAGATTCAGGAGGATAAAGTTGTTTAGCTTGATCTACTAAAGATTTAATTACACCCATTTTTTTGAGGGGGTGGTATGACAATTTATGAAGCTATGTATCAGTATGTATCGACTTTCCGTAAACCTTAAAAAACAGTTCTAGGTACTTTCCTTCTCCAGGATAAACTGAATGCTCTTCTACGTAATCAAAGACATAGGTATCACTAGGAGGTTATTGGATAAAAACGATTGAAATCTTTTATATGCACATTTGAAAAATTTCATCTATATTATATTGAGAGAATTGGGATAAAATCTTAGATTTACCTAATCTAAGGATAAAATTGATTCAGTAACCATTTAATATATGGAAATAAATTTTGATATTTCATCTAAACTTAAAAAGTAAAATTTGATAAATTATACAAAAAATATACTAGACGACCTCTTGATGATAAAAAAATCGGTTATAAAGCTTTTTGGTTATGTTTTTCAGATGATGCTATTGAAGCACTCTCTAAGGGTGGAAATTTTGCGATAACACCAATGTTAAGAGTTCTATTCATTTTTAATTTGATGAAGTTAGATATAAAAGCGTTAACAAAGAGCTAACTAAACTTCGAAAGGATAACTTATCCTTTCGCCAGCGTCGTGCTTTACTAGATTTTAAACGTAATGAAAATATAACAATATTACAATCCAATAAAGATAATGCAACTGTTATTTTAAAGTAAAAGAAAAATATGAACTACTGTAACATTGAAGTAGGGACAACTGTTGGCACCAGTAACTTATCATGAACCACCTATCCGATAAAAACGTTTCTTTTGAAAATTAAAGGAATTAACCTACATACAATCTTGCAAATTTTATACACAAGCAATTTATTGTCTATTTTTAAACATCTCTGCATACTCCACAATTATATATTTCGCGCACAAAAGAACCAAAACAAAACCCTTTACCCCACATCATCACCTCTAATCACTAGCATTAATATTTTTCATACTAAGATTCAAACTGGATATTTCTCACGACGAAATGCACTTTAAGTTACACCTGTGCCAACTTTATCGGGATTACCTAGAGTCTTGATAAGAACAACCTTCTCTCAATAACATAACTCAAATACATCAACTAAATCTTCAATAATTCTTACCCTAACAATTTTACTTATATACGAGTAGGTAGACTGCTACGTACGTATAATCACAACATTCACACTATCAGGCACGATAAGCTTAGATGATGGCAACTCTTACAAAGCAATCCCCGGCGAAACCACGTAATATAATTATATAGTTACCTCTTAAAATGTATTACAGTAATAATAAAATTTAATTCTCAAGAACAAATCCACTTTCTTTTAGCGAAACTACAATAGCGAAATAATACTTACCAGAAGCTACAGTTTTTCTAAATCTTAATTACGATCTCTAACTTCATTAATATTGAAGAAAAAATTCTAAGCTAAAATACTTTCATTCGCATTAAACAAACGACCAAACTGGAAACAATGTAGTATAAATTTATGAACAGTTAATTAGCGAAAAGAATATCTAATTTAACGTGTGTTCAAAGTGCGCTTCATGCTTCTAATGCAAGCTGATATTCGTTTTCTGAATGAAAAGTTTACTCGCTGCAAAACATCTGCAGTAAATTATCTAGAAAGTTTTCTTGGGCATAGTAATGCATATTATGTATATTTACACTCCATTACTAATATAACAAATAAAAAAGGTAGGGGTTGGGACATGAACATTTAAAAGGTAAGTTTGCACCACGGTCTAGCTCAGCAAGGTACATTGCTTACGAAACTTACTGTAGGTTGAGAACTCATTTTTTCAGGTTGTGAGGGAGGCAGAGATTTATCCGTAGCTATGTTCAGTTAAGCATTTGAATCGTTGGGCGCCACTCAATTGTATAAGTTAAATAATTAAAATACAACAAAATTGAGAAACTTGCAGACTAATACACAGGTAACACAGGTAATCTGAATAACACTAAGCAGCTGTATTTATTTGTATATTTAACAAAACAAAATAATACTATACAAACATATAATCTATCTTTACATAGAATTCAAAATGAAAAATAATCAACACTGTATATCTTTAATAAGAAAGTCTACTTGACCTATGTCAACAAACATTACAGTTACAAGGTTACGCACGCAAATATTTTTATCTTAGAAAATGTAATCAACTCAGCTATTTCTTGTCATTGTAATTGTATCAAAACAACACTATACTGACTTTTATCTACTTAAAACGTACTTTGCATTGAAAGGATACGTACTTACATTTTCTTACACTCAAAATAAATAGAATGTGTTAACTTCATTTTTAAACAAACTGTAGTTTGAGAACTTCATTTCATGTCAATACGATAAACATACGGTACGATAAGGTAATTAATGCCCAACAGTATTCATTAACGCACAAACAAACGGAACGTAGACCAGACCACTAAGGCAGATGTTGGGACCACAAAAACAGGCTTGGACCACGAAAGCAGACATAGACATACCCACAGCTTGCGTCATTGATACAAAACAAAGGTATCGCGATTTTTATTACTTCAAGATAAAATTGCATTATCATGCACGCCATTGTATGTATTTAACTTCGTGACGTCATCATCGACTACGCTTTCCTATACCGTCAATCACGATACCAAATTCATTAAGACATGGGGTGTTTTTCAATTCGTAATTTCAGATGCTTTCTTAAGCCAAGCACTTTTCCTATTAAATATATTATATACAAACATGTAACCAAAAGTTTTTACATATCTTATACAAGGGAGTAAAACTTAGAAACCATAAGTAATGTACTGTAAGGTAGAACTAACGGAAATGAAGTAAGTTCGCTTTGCGCAAAGAACAACAAAATTGATGCGGCTAAGATAACCATTACAGATGATAATATAGGGACATTCCTAGTTATGTACACTCAAGGGAAAATTTCGACATATACCAAAATCTATTTATTGAAAAAAAGAAGTGTCTAAAAATACCAACGTAATGTACATCTATTTTCCAATAATAACACAAATTCAAAACTTAAATAGCGAATAATGGGCACGTTACAACAAAAACTTAATTGCATCGGTGAAAAGAATACTGTTTAAAAAGTTATTATTCACTCGTAGCATATTTTGCATATTGACACAACACTCCATCCTTTTTAGATAATCAGTTGGTTTTAAGCCTTGGACCATGGATCATATTTATTTTTCTTAACTACGAATGATACTGATTAATGCAGATCCTTCGGATAAGCACTCTTTGACCTGTATGAGGTATTCTGTCAATTTGTTCTACTACTTCTATTTCACTTTAGACAGTTATTTATTCGGAATGGAGGCGAATGCTTGTAACAAAAAATTTCTCAAGTTTTAATTCAATTAATTTGGTTTTAATTTTACATTTTCTTGTTAACCTTGATGCTATGCAAATAAATATACCTTGAAGTACTTTTGGTTGCCTATCTTTTATACAAAACACCTTTTATTTTTACAATGGGTTTTTCAACAATTTATAATATCTTACATTTTAACTTACATTTGGATATTAAAAATTTCTAATTTCTTCATTTTAACACACATTTGGCTAACTTATAGATAACACTCTTTCTTTTTACATGAAAGTTTTTTGCTTGTGTTAACTTGGGCGTTTGGTTGATAAAGCATTTAAGTTTCTGAAGTAATTTTCAATCTTTACTAGAAGGATATTTAAAAAGAAATTGTTTCACAAAGAAAAGTTTCTACTCGAGAGTGCTGAGTATTCATTGTTTTCTTCGCATATTGCAGTTTTGAAGTATACCATTCAGACAATTTATAACGAACAGCTCGCCTTCCATCTTAGAGGTACGTGAATCCATTATTTTGTGGCCTTTTCTAATGAATCATTACAATTTTCAGCTTAGACATTCTATTGAACTTTCCATTGAACTTTCTATTGAACTTACTATTGTACTTTCCTTTGAACTTTCCGTTGACCTCGCAGTTGCACGTGCAGTTATTTTTGTCCTGGTTATTGTCGTTACTGTTTCATACTTGTTCATACAACTAAAAGAAGTTTAAGAGTATACCATCTGTATTTGAATATATTTTGTCTTACCTAGAAATTTCGTCTTCATACATCTTTGGTTCATCTGGTAGAAAAATAACTTAAGCATAATATCATACATCATTGTGCAAATCAACAAAAATGTCAGACGTTTTTAATCATAATTTTCTCACCTATAACTTATAACCTCAGTTCCTTTCTGCTCCTTTCCTTAATACTGAAATAAGAAAAACTACTAGAATATCTCCTTGCTTTCACTAAAATATTATTTACCTCTAACCTTATCTGAAATTCGGTTTCTTTCTCCTTTCTCTTTGTTTCTTTGTTTCTAATCTATAATTATAGTTGTTAAAACTAGTGTACTACTGTATCACAAAATTTTTCACTTTTAATGTTTGTGACGTATTAACTATCAAACAAACCTGCGCGCAGTAGTTTAGCCTGAAATATTTTGCGTGTGTTCTAAATTTTAATTTGATATTGGTAATAGATTAAATTTTATTTCTTTCTTTAAGTTCGTGTTCAAATTTCTTAAATTTAATTTTTGTTAGGACATAACAAGTATTCTCATTTAGCAAATTATTTTTTTTTCTCGCATTAAAAAACCCTGTTTTACCTTCATATTTATCTATAACGATAATTTACTATAAAATTATCCTTTCACACTTTTAACGCTTTACGAAATAATTTTGTTTAAACTTGTGTCGACATTTTCTTTTTATTTTGTTTTCTGTAAAATTTTTAGTTAACCAACGTATCTACGTTGTACGTTTATAAATTTACTTTTGTTTAATTGTGTACTCACCTTGTTTTGGACGTTAATTGCCAATTTATTTCTCTTTTGTTAGAAATGATCTATTTTTGAAACATGTTTTACTTTATATGTATTTTTATTATGTGATTTAATAATGATAGGTTTTGATTCACTCTTTTCTTTTCCTTATTCGTTTCACCTGTCTGTTTTCCTACGGTTACCTACTCGCCCCTTTCTGACGTCGTTATTCACAAACTGGGATAACGGAGAGTTCTTCTTTTGGGAGCGACTCCGGTGCCC
>JARFJB010001198.1:0-36389 GCA_036346205.1 Vesta saturnalis | reverse complement strand
AATTTATAAATTTTTATGTTTTTCGTGTTTAATTTAAATAATCCATTTGTTTTTTTAAAATTTACAAAAAACGATTTTTAAAGCTACTATTTAGAAAAGAATTTTTTTTTTGGGGTTTTGGGGTTTGTTTTTTTTGGTTTTGTTTGGTTTGTTTGTTTTTGTGTTTTTTTTTTTTTTTTGTTGTTTTTTTTGGGGTTGTTTTATTATTTATTGTGTTTTTTTTGTTTGTGTGTTGTGTTTGTGTGTGTGTTTTGTTGTGTGTGTGTGTATTTGTGTGTGTGTTGTGTGTGTGTGTGTGTTTTGTTTTTATATTTTATTTTTATTTTTTTTATTATATTTATATATTATTTATTTTTTTTTTATATTTTATATTTTATATTATATTTATTATTATTATTTTTTTTTTTTATTATTTATTTTATATATTATTATTATTATATATTATATATATATTTATATATATATTATTATTATATATTATATATATATTTTTTATATATATTTTATTATATATTATTTATTTATATTTATATATATTATATATATTATATTTATATTTATTATATATATATATTATTTATATATATTATTATTTATATTTATTATATTATATATTTATATATTTATATTATATTATTATATATTATATTATATTATTTATTTTTATTATATATATTATTATTTATTATATGTTTATTATATTTATATTATTATTATATTTTTATTATTTTATATATTATTTTTTTATTTTATATTTTTTATTTTATTTTTATATTTTTTTTTATTTTTATTATATTTATTTATTTATATTTATTTATATTTTTTTTTTATTTATTTTATTTTATTTATTTTTTTTTTATTTTTATTATTTTATTTTTTTTTTTTTTTTTTTATTTTTTTTATTTTATTTATTTTTTATTTTTTTTTTTATTTTTATTTTATTTTTATTTTTTATTATTTTTTTTTTTATTTATTTTTTTTTTTTTTTTTTTTTATTTTTTTTTGTTTTTTTTTTTTTTTTTTTTTTTTTTTTTTTTTTTTTATTTTTTTTTTTTTTTTTTTTTTTTTATTTTTTTTTTTATTTTTTTTTTTTTTTTTTTATTTTATGTTTTTGGTTTTGTATTTAATGTTTGTTTTTTTTTTTTTTTATTTAATTTTTTTATTATATTTTGTTTTTATTTTTTATTGTTTTTGTTTTTATTTTTTTTATTTTTTTTTTTATTTTTTTTTATTTTTATTTTTTTTTTTTTTTATTTATTTATTTTTTTTATTTTTATTATTTTATTTTTTTTTTTTTTTTTTTTTTTTTTTATTTTATTTATTTTTTTTTTTTAAATTTTTTTTTTGTATGTATTTTTTGTTTTGCATGGTATTCATGTGCTGTTTGTTTTGCGTTGTCGTGTGCGTTCGTATTCGTTGCGTACTGTGCGTTTTTTTGCGTTGCGTGTGCTGTTTGCTGTGCGTGTTATGCTGTGCGTTGGTGCGTTGCGTTGCTGGTTTTTCGTTGCGTTGCGTTCGTATGCGTTGCTGTCGTATGCGTATGCGTGTCGTTATTTCGTATGTTTCGTTGCGTATGCGTGTGCGTGTGCGGTATATTTTGCGTATTTGCGTATCGTATGCGTTGCGTCTGTGCGTTGCGTTGCGTGTGCGTTCGTTTGCGTTGCGTTGCGGTTTGCGTGTGTCGTATGCGTTGCTGTGCTGTCGTATGCGTGTGCGTTGCGTACTGCTGTATTGCGTTGCGTATGCGGTCGTTCTGTCGTTGTTGCGTTGCGTTGCTGTGCGTGCGTATGCATGTCGTATGCGTATGCGTCTGTGCGTTGCGTATGCGTTGCGTGCGTGTGCGTGTGCGTTGCGTGTGCGTGTTTGCGTTGTTGTCGTATTAGTGCGTTCGTTGCGTTGCGTATGCGTTGCGTATGCGTTGCGTTGCGTTGCGTTGCGTTGCGTTTTTGTGCGTTGCTGTTGTGCGTTATGTGCGTTCGTATGCGTTGCGTGTGCGTTGCGTTGCGTGTGCGTTGCGTTGTTGCGTGTTCGTTTTGCGTATTGCGTTGCGTGTGCTGTGCGTGTCGTTGCGTTGCGTTTGTGTCGTTGCTGTCTTTTGTCGTGTGCGTTGCGTTGGATGCGTTGCGTGTGCGTTGCGTCGTTGCGTTGCGTTGCGTGTGCTGTCGTTGCGTGTGCGTTGCGTTTGCGTTGTTGCGTGTCGTTGCGTTGCGTTGCGTCGTGGCGTGTTTTTGCGTTTCGTTGCGTTGCGTGTATCTTCTTGCGTTGCTCGTGCGTGTGCGTGTGCGTGTGCGTGCGTTGCGTGTCGTGTGCTGTGCGTGTGCGTTGCGTGTGCGTGTGCTGTGCGTTGCGTGTGCGTGTGCGTTTTCTGTCGTGTGCGTGTGCGTGTGCGTGTGGTGTGCTGTGCGTTGCGTTGCGTGTGCGTTGCGTGTGCGTGGCCGTAATTCTACAATAAATCCGGCAAAATTTTTCGAATGTGCCGCTTAGATGAGAATCTGCCTGTATAAAAAGCGCCATTGCATCAGGGTAGAAATGATTATTTTCACCTAATATTTAATTTAGACCTTAAAGTATTTTGCAGCAAAATTTTAAAATATTGTAATTACATTAATTAATACGATGTCAATGGCTGATTGCTACTTTCTAATTTATTTTAATTAGTATTACTGTTTAATAATAAAATTGCATTCCATAAAAACATTTTATCATTTTAAATATGTTGTAAATAAAAACATCGTTTTATGTAAATGCGTATATGTAGGTCGCTCTAACGAGTCTGCGAAAGGGAAAGGTAAATATGGTTTACAGTATGTGATAGAGATACGTAGGTTTGCATATTTACTCTTAAATTCTTACTTAATGATGGGAAAGCCAACAGCGAGTTTATATCAACTATTCATGTAAAACACAAAAGTTAGTGAGTTGTATAAAATTTTCAATATTTAGCTTAGTTCTCCAACATAGTTATTATTATTAGAACAGCCGAAAGAAAAACACATCTGAGTATGCTTATTATTTTTATATGTATTTTACTTGATATTGTTCACAAAGTGCCAATATAGATTAATGTGTTATTATAGGAGAAGGATGTCATAAACCAACCAATTCTGCATCAACTCTTATTCTACAGGCTCGATCTCTTCTCATTTATTTAGTTAATTAGATAAAGGTGTTAGTGTTACGCTATTTTTTAATTAATTAATAACATTATGCGGGTACGTATTTGTTGGTTTTAAATTTCGTAGTTATTGATTCGCATATAATAAACCATTAAAACCTTTTGTCTTTTATTTCCGTTATAGCAACTTGGTATTTTGATCTGTGGCTGATTTTGAGCAAGCAAACTGTAATTAATTAAACCAAATGAGTATTTTGGAACTGTAAGCTGGTTTTCGCAAACAGTAAGGTATGATCTAATTTTATTGAGATTGATTTAGTTGATTGATTGATTGAGATTGATCTGGTTGATCGAGAATAATTTGTTTGAGATTGATATACTTAATTAATTTGATTTGATTAATTGACTGGTTTGTTTGAGAAAGAGCCGAGAGAAACGGGTAAAGAGATGAAAGTAAGAGTACAGAAAATTTTCATTAATCTAGATGGCGCCAGAAACAAATCTTAATTAGTCCTTGAAATTTACCGCTACGAAAAAAATAATCATTAGTCCAAACACCACTAGATGGCCTTACAAACAAGTTTCGCAACAAGGGGGCCACGACAAGAGGGCGTAGACCCTAACACATGTTCTTATAGCTGTCTTATGAGATAGCATTAGGGCCCCCTTATTAGAATACTATTTACCGTTAAGGAGGCTACGACAGGGGGCGCAGACCCTAAAATAAGTTCTTTTGACTATCTTACAAGTTAGTATTGGGCCCCCCTTTTTAGAATACTATTTCCAGTCAAGGGGTCACGACAAGACCGGACTTTTGAAGCTCAAAAATACGACTCTCATGTGAGCGGGTACAAAAAGTGGTAGGAAAGGTGTCCTAGGAGCCAGGGATTGTGACGTAAAAAAGTGAAAGTAGTGTCCGTGTTCTACTTACGTACAATTCAAATAACAACGATCTCAATGCAATAGAACTAAGTTAAACAGTTTTCATCAAAATGTTAAACAAGTGTTATTTTATCAAAGCTTTCTAATATTAGCTGATATCATATGACATGTAAAAATGATAATCCGAATTTTTCAGCTTCAAAACCATACATGGTTGAATTCGTAATAAAAAATACTATCGAATACAGGATGTTTAGTTGGTTGTGGCGATATAAAAAAATAAAGTTGATGAAGGAATTACGATAAAAGAAAAACCCAAAAATCGCATTTTGTTTTAAATGTCGGAAACGATAAACAATAATGAACTTTTGAAAACGACATGTGAACATACTCTAAATTATACAACTTTTCTCTAATTTAACCACCTTCGTAACTTTTATAGTTTTCAAGATCCCCATGCTGTTCATCCTTATCTTGGTCACGTTATATATTGGTATTCTTACATCTTTGAACTATACAGCTGTTTCAGAAATATTTGATAAAAATCAAAACAGCTCATGATAAACCTTCCCTCGCCGCTGCTGAATTTCTCTCAAAATCTAATTAGCTCCAGGAGAAAATAAAACAAGCTTAAATACATTTTAAATACGTACCGTAAAGTGGGGTTACTTTGTGACTGCTGGGTAACTTTGGGACAACCCATTCAAAAACGATAAATTTAAATTTGGCGGTTTTCTGTAGAATGTCACCATGGTTATACCATATATTATCGAAAGTCCATCATGTGCCTTTTACCCCTTACCTTTTACCAACTTTCCGAATCCCAACTCCATAACCTTAGTGTGTGTCAGAAACAAACGTTAGAAACAAGAAATCACGTGTTTTAGAATTGTCGTGCTACTTTCTATTATCGAAGAAAATTGGTTCTATATATTGTAAAACAAGTAAGTGCACTTTGAACTAATACTATCAAGCTTCATTTTATGCAAGTACAATAATCGATTGAACAATAATCGATTGAATTTTTTTTTGATTTTGTGTTCAAGACAAAATCAAAAATCAGGACATTTGGGGGTTACTTTGTAACAAAAAAAACTGTCACAAAGTAACCCCTGTGGAAGTTATAACGTCAAACGCACTTGAAGATCACAAAATTAAATCGAAAACCTATTTTTTTCAGGTTTACGATACCACGCAATTATAAACGAAATTACAAAAATTACACTAACGAAAAGTTAGCAGAAGTCCTTGAAGAAATTAAAGGGAAAAGAAAGCAGCAGGAAGTATGGCATTCATAAGAATACGCTTTGGTTTAAGCTGAAAGGTAAACAAGAGAAGTTACATGGGAGACAAACAGTTTTTGCTAACGAAGAAGAACGAGCATTCAGTGGTCACATAATTGCAATGTCGACATTTGGATTTCCAGTTACTGCTTTTGACCGTAGATACGTTGTGAAATCCTATGTAGATCGCCAGGGCAGGAATGTAAGTTGTTTCAATAAAAACTTGCCCGGTTCTGATTGGGTAAATTTGTTTCTCAAGCGTCATAAAGAACTCTCTCAGAGATTTGCGCAAAATATGTCACATGCTAGGGCCGCAACCGACGAAGAAATTGTAAACACGTTCTTAGATAATTTGAATTGCAAGGAATCCCTCCTTCCAATTTATGGAATTTTGATGAACCAAATTTAGTGGATGACCCAGGATCGAAAAAATAATCACCAAAAGAGGAACAAAGTACCCCGAAAGAATCAGAAATGCATCAAAAGCGTGCACTTCCATAATGGTATGCGAAAATGCCGAAGGCAAACTAGCTCCACTCTATATAAATTATAAATTCCAAAAACTCTGGTCTACATGGACTGAAAATGGCCATCCCAATGTACGGTATAACCGTACAAGTTCAGGGTGGGTTGATTTTAAAATTTTTGAAGACTGGTTCCTAAATTTATTACTTCCACTATTGAAACGTCCCGATGGACCAAAAGTTATCCTTGGTGACAACCTGAGTTCTCACTTGAATCTGAAAGTTACTCAAGAATGTGAGAATAATAATATTCGCTTTATCCCATTACCGCCAAATATTACACACCTTCTCCAGCCATTGGATGTGGCGTATTTTCGTTCAATGAAAGAAAACTGGAGGAAAGTTTTAAACAAATGGAAGGAGACTGCTCACGGAAGCCAGTTCACCTCTGTACCAAAGAACGAATTTCCTTGTTTACTAAAAAAGTTAATGGAGACGTCAGAAAATCGAAAGGCGGGTTTTAGGAAAACAGGAGTTTATCCTTTGAACCGAAAAGGAGTATTAAACCGCTTGTGCGGCCGTATTGTCGCTGATGAAGCAACTGCAGCGTAAGTTACGCTAAAATTATAACGAAAATACCGTTGGTATAGTGATAAATAAATATAAAGATATTTTCCTTATTAATGTGAGGAAAAGCTAAAACGAATTAAAGTGTAAATGTTATCAAGTTGGTGATAATAAAAAGATTTCGCAATAGCTTAAAATCGCGTTTTATGTGCGTATTGAAAGTCTTCCAAGTTGGTGTTTCGATAGCGAGTAATAAATATAAAATAAGACAATCGCTTCAGTATAAAATATATATAATATAAAGTATAATAACCAAAAAAAATTGATAATTACAAGCGTAGCCATTCGTAGCTCGCTTGCATTTTGTCGCGCCCGCCGTTTGTAATTAAAACTGAAAAATTAAGGAAAAATATCAAGGAATTATTTACAAAAATCATTAAATTGTGGGAAGAAAACTAGAATCGTATTCATCCATAACAAAGGTATAAAAAAAGATAGAGAAAACAAAGGAGAGCGGTTACAGCTTGGCGACAGAGAACATCATCAATCTATGCGAGGACCCAAATTGTCAACCGGAAGCAAGGTTTACGTCACCAGCTCGAACGAAGCGATAAACAAGTATAATCTATTTATAGTGTAAAAATAAAAGAAACTTTGTGCTTTTTATTTATTTTTGAATTTATGTTTAAATACCAATGCTGAACTAAAACATATTTCGCTCATCCTTGATAAAGGACTGTTTTTGCATATTATTATTAAGAATTACTAACTTAGAATTAGAATCGATTTTTACATAGTACTGTAAATAAAACTGTCTGCATTTAGAATTTGGCTTAATTAAATGTTAGTACTTTTGATTCATTTTTATCATTGACTGTTACAAATCTTAAAAAGCTTATACAAACACTGAATATGTAACTACTGAAGAAATCAAGTTCAATAAATTACAAAATACAGGTAATTAATAACATCAGATTGAGGATAGTTTTAATGAATAACAATAACCATTTATTATACTATTGAGCTAGCTGGAGCGTCCCGATAAAAGGAAAAAGGAATTTGTTAAGCGATTGTTAAAGTTCATTTACTCAAACATAAATGTGATAACAATAAAAGTAAAGTTTAGTTAATGAACATTACCTTTATAAATTAAAACCACTTAGTTAAAATTGAAAGGTAATCATTTAACATTTCATAAGAACAATATCAGATTTCTACTCAATGACTTTGAAATTATAAAAGATTGAAAAAGAACCCAAATATTATTCTTTGCAGCTAGGTCTATGCAAGCAAAGTAATAGTCGCAGGTAATACGCCCGTTACAAAACGATCCCCAACAGCAGGGCGGATAAAACGACCGTCACATACACTATAAAGTAAATCAATTTCTAGATACGAGCAAAATGGGAAAAACTTTCCAGTCTTACTAATTTTCAGGTGTTAAAATTAATTAGGAGAAGCTGTAAATTTTCATCTAATAGAAAAAACCTAGTTGTTTCCTACAAGCAGTGCTCAATCATTTTGCAAAATTTATATATAAATAAATATTTTGGATACGAATGAATCCTACTACAACCAAATTTAAAACTTTGCCCGTCTAGGAAATATGTTTGACTGTTTTCCAAGGAAATTAGTGGATTAAGTTTTTCAGCATCGTTAACTCGAAAGGATGACCAACACCTTAAAACCATAACATATATCTGATCATCGATAAAATGCGTTTTTGGGCACATAATAAAATACTTATCTTTTTTGGGTTTTGATTGGTGTATTTTAAATTATATAATCTAAAAGTTTCGATAACACTTACAGTTATCTTCGTCAGTAGTATCTATTAAAATTGTTAAAGATGTTGAAAACAATTTTGTCAAAGCTGAAAAATGTTAATAGATATTACTATTGATGAAGATAACTGTAAGTGTTATCGAAACGTTTAGAATTGTAAATACACCATTCAACACAAAAGAGATAACCTAAAAAGTTTCATTCATGGACATCAAGGCAAGCATTTGACTGTTTTCCCGAGCAAATTGGAAAATTTAATGCCTGCCTATCCAGACAATACGTTTGGTCGTTTTCAACGAATTGTCGGTATTGCGTCCACAGTCGGCGTAGTGTTCGTCAGCAATGTGCGTATGGTCGCCGTTCTACCCTTTGCGAAGTATTCGACGTAGTGTTTAAACAACTGGTGCAGTAGGCGTAGTCATCGTAGTGTTCAAAGTACATTGTTCACCGTTGTGTTCATAGTCGGCGTAGCATCCCATGCTGAGAGTCGGCGATCCCCACTCTTTTTTTGTAGCAGTCAGTTGTCTTAATGTACTACATACACTTTTCGATGATGTCAGCATAGTGTCCGACGACGTAGTGCCCATCATCGGCCACCTAGACCATCCAAAAATCGTGTCGTGGTTGTGGTCTCACACCCCTTCATCCAACTTCTGCCTGATAAAAAAAACTAGTGTGTCCGAATGATTAACGGGTTTATTTGCCCAAGTATTTTTTTAGATTTTAAGATTAAAATTGTTATTTTAGGATAAATACTGCATACTAAACATTTTCGATTATTTGGTTATTTTTGATCGTGCATATGTTACAAATTCAAAATATCAGATTTTATGTTCACGTTGTAATGGTAAATGAGGTCAGCCAAAACAAAATCGGTCTCGGTGCAAAGTTGATTTGCGGGGCCTTGTAACTAATTTTATACGAAACACAGTTTAATAAAGCATTACACATACAGAACTCTGATCGTACGATCGACTGTCGCAACGCAAGTACAATAAAACAAAAGTTTTTTACTAGTCCGCGATAGTGACTTAAAGCAAAGTACCCAGCCAACCTTACCTTCACTTGAATTTATTGATGGAGATGTGCACCAATTTCGTGATAATATTCAAATGTGTGTATCTATATTTAATACGTATTAGAATAAAGATGTATTTTGTTTTCGGCGTGAAAAACTAATGATGTGAACATCGATTACATTTTTCAATTTCCTCTGTAACTGGCTAAAGGTGTTCCTAGCTGTTCTAAAGGATGATTTTCTGCTGTTTCATTTCCACACTATGAGGCAAATTTGTAGCAATAGCCACCATTTCCACATATGTCCCAGAGTTTGCACTCAAATCGTATAGGATTTGCGCGAATAAAATTAAGTATGTTAAATAAAATACGACTCATCACTCAATTTTACAAGCTCACTAGACAAAGTATAATATTACGAAAAATTAAAAACCCAATAAAACTTTTCGCTTCATCCTTTGATGTGATAAAATTTTAATTATTCTTTACTCTTTAGAGTAGTGTATTGTTTCTGCTAGAATGAGACCGTACACCTACCTTATTGTCACAAAAAGTGTTCGAAATATTCTACAGAAGTTATTCACTTTATGTCACCAGCAACAGGTTTCAATTTTTTTTTACATGTACTACAACATGTTGGGGAAAATTTTATTACAGATAACTGCTCGTAAAATTGATCCTGAATTTCTCCTCTCTTTTTTTTTGATCGTGGATGTCGATTGCTCTTCCATTTCATCACCACATTTTGGTTCGTGTTCTGGATTTTCCAGCACTTCAATAGTGCGTTTGGCATTCCAATTTCATCTTTTGCAACGTCCTTTTTATCCGCCTGGTCATCCACTTCTAGCGGAAGCAGAGCTGTGGTGGACACTATCTAATGAGTAACAGTATTTGATATATTATATTATATTATATTTATATTATATTATGTTATGTTATTATTTATGTTATGTTATTTATTATTTATGTTAGTTACGTTACGTTACGTTACGTTGCGTTACGTTACGTTACGTTACGTTACGTTACGTTACGTTACGTTACGTTACGTTACGTTACGTTACGTTGCGTTGCGTTGCGTTGCGTTGCGTTGCGTTGCGTTGCGTTGCGTTGCGTTGCGTTGCGTTACGTTACGTTACGTTACGTTACGTCACGTCACGTTACGTTACGTTATGTTATGTTACGTTACGTTACGTTACGTTACGTTACGTTACGTTATGTTACTTTACGTTACGTTACTTTACGTTACGTTACGTTACGTTACGTTACGTTACGTTACGTTACAATACGTTACGTTACGTTACGTTACGTTACATTACATTACATTACATTACTATCATACCATATCATATCTCGTATCATATCATATATCGTATCGTATCGTATCGTATCCAATCGTATCGTATCGTATCGTATCGTATTGTATTGTATTATGTTGTATTATATTATATTGCATTATATTATATTATATTATATTATATTATATTATATTATATTATATTATATTATATTATATTATATTATATTATATTATATTATATTATATTATATTATATTATATTATATTATATTACAATATATTATATTATATTATATTATACTATATTATATTATATTATATTATATTATATTATATTTTTTGGTATTGCACATCGACTGCTATGGTCATTAGTGCCTTTAATGTTTTTATATCTTGTCAAACAGGTTAATTACTTTTAGAAATTGTATTGTGTTCCTTATACTTTCACTATCTGAGACATTGGTTTCCCGTATGTTTGATATAAAATATAGTTTACGTTGCGGTTCGTACATTGGACACGTACAGATTATGTGTTGAATGGTTAGAGTCATTAAGCATCTTTCGCATCTTGGTGGTGGTGTGTTTGTTAGAAGGTGACTATGGGTTAGATTTGTATGTCCAATTCTGATCCTGTGAATGATGCAGCTTTCTTTTCTGCTAAAGCATGGGGCCAATTTCCATTTATCAATAGAGGGCTTTATGTTTCTTAGCTGACCTGTGGATCTAGTCCAGTTTTCTTGCCAAACTACTTTCAACTTTTGTTTTATATGTTTGGCAATATTTGCATGAATTGCAATTTCTACCTTGTTACATGTTGCTATTACTGCCTCTTTTGCGGCATTTCGTGCGGCTAAATCTGCTCTTTCGTTTCCTCTAATATTTCTGTGACTGGGAACCTATACAAATACTAAGTCCCAGATTGGTAAGGTGTGTGATCGTGGATAATATTATTTGAACCAGGGGGTTTGCTGTGTGTTGATTTTGAAGACCCATAATGGCACTGCGTGAGTCGCTGACTAGGACGAATTTGGTCTAACCACTTGCATATTCGCTGTAACGAAGCCCTTGCCAAATAGCATACAGCTCTGCGTCGTATATTGAAGTATGTGCCTGAATTAGCCAACTGTATTCAATGTTATTAACAGAGAAGGCACATCCTACACCATTATCATCCTTTGAACCGTCGGTGAATAACCACAGATGGTCACTGAGGGTATCAACTAAGTTGTTGAATTCCGCATGAAAGATGGCTGTCGGGGTATTTGATTTTTCATGTTTTAATAACTGGGTGTAAATGTTTATTTTGGGATGGACCATGGCGGTACTTCCAGTGGTCCTAGAGGCAGTAAATACGGTAACGATTCATGTATCCTTTCTAGAGCACTCTTAATATTGCAGCAAAGAGGTTTGTGTAATCTTCGACTAGTTTGGACAATACTATCATTGTTAAACAATATTTTATGATTTGGGTGATCGGTTTGAGCTCTTATTTTACAGGCGTATGCTAGTAGTCTGTAAGTAAGATGTAGATGTAGTGGGCTTAAACTAGATTCACAAGATAAGCTGTCACTTGCGCTAGTGTAGAATGCTCCTAAACAGTATCTCATTCCTTCATTTTGTATTACCTCTAGAGGCTTTCATGTGCTTTTGGATGCTGAGGTTAGGCTTCGTATCCATAATCTATTTTGGACTGCACAAGTGATTTGTAGACTTTGAGAATTACCTCTGAGTCCGCTCCCCATCTGGTATTTGCTAGCGCTCTGATGACATTTAGTGCTGTTTTACACCTTACTATTAAGTTATCGACATGATTTTCCACGTCAGCGTATTGTTTAATTCTAGTCCTAAGAATACGCCGTGGTCTTTACATTGAATATACCTGTTATTCAATTTGATCATAGGACCATAATGTGGCTTTCTCAGTTTACAGAAGTGCATAAAATAGGTCTTATCAGATGACAGTTTGAAGCCCATATTGTTGGAGTAGTCTGATATGGAGTCTATGGCCTGTTGCAGTTTTGTATTTACTTCTGCTATCGTCGAAGAGGAATATAATAGTGCTAGGTCATCCACATATAGGTTAGTATTAACATCAGACGGGACAGAAGATAATAAACGGTTAATCGCGATTAAAAATAGCGTTACGCTCAGTGGTGACCCTTAGGTATGCCGTTTTCCAAGACTCTGGGAGATGAAAGATGGTTATCCACTGAACCCTAAAGGACCGTTTCTCAAGAAATGAGGAAATGAATTGAGGTAAGTTTCTGAAGCCCCAGTCATATAGTGTTTGTAATACTCCATGCCTCCATGTCATATAGAAAGCCTTTTCAACGTCGAAGAAAACTGCGACAGCATGGTGTTTGCATGAAAAGGCTTCCAGAACGGCATTTTGTAAATGGACAAGATGATCTACTGATGATCGGAATTTTCTGTATCCTGCTTGGAAGTTTGATAATAGTCCACGTTTTCTAAAACCACATTAGCCTAGTGCTGACCATGCGCTCAAGGACTTTTGCCATACATGATGTCAAGCTAATGGGTCTGTAACTCGCAGCTAGGAAAGCGTTTTTCCGTTTTTAGTACCGGGACTATTATTACTTCTTTCCAACAGCAAGGATACTCGCCCAGAACCCACGTTGAATTAAAGGCATTGAGAAGATGTACCTTGTACTCCTCGGTAAGGTTTTGCAACATCTCATACCTTATCATATCCGCACCAGGTGAAGAAGCCTTGTTAATTTTAAAAGCGTTATCTAGCTCACTTATAGAGAACGGTACGTTATATTCGTTAATATTTCTGTCTGTAAAATTTAGGATGATTACTCTTTCAGATCTTGTACCTTGAAAAGTGTCACTATAATTCGTCGAACTGCTGACTCGTTGAAACTGGTCGGCTAATAGTTCGGCAACCTGATCTGAGTTATTAGTTATAGCGTTATTGTTTTGTAACTGTATAGGGCGTGTTGTGTACTTGCCCGATATGGCCTTTATTTTATTCCAAACCAGAGTATTAGTTGTGTCGCGTGTAATAGAAGACACAAAATTGCACGAGTCCCTCTTACTTTGTAAAATTATCCTTCTAGCAGATGCTCGTGCTTTTTTAAATGCTATTAGGTTGACGTCGGAAGGATGTTTTCGGAAAAAGTTAAATGCCAGTTTTTTAATCTTTATTGCTTCACTTACTGTTTTATTCCACCATGGTACTTTGTGTTTAAGTCGTCTCCTCCACTTTTAGGGATGGCAACGTTGGCTGCATTTATGATGCTATTGGTAATTGTCTGTATGAATCGCGAAGCAGGGTATTTTCAATGGGTCCGGTGAGATGAGCTTGATAGGAATCCCATCGTGCTTCAGACATTTTCCAACGAGTTGGGATTACTACAGGCATGTTGCGGTGTTCAGTTCCAATTATAACCGGAAATGGTCGCTGTGGTAGAGATCATCACATACTCGCCATGAAAATAAGGTAGCGATACGGGCAGATACCATTGCTATATCTATGGCAGAAAAGGCGTTTGATCTGGCACAAAGGTGGGTGTTTTCACCGGTGTTCAATAAAAATAAATTATTCATGTCTATTATATTTTGCAATGCTTCCCCTTTAGTATCGGTGCGCGCTGATCCCCACAAGCGACTATGAGCATTAAGATCGGCCAAAAGCATGTATGGGCCAGGTAGCTGAACTATGATTTCTTGGATGTCATGTTCCTGCCAATTACCATTTGGTAGATAGATGTTACAGATAACTAACTTTATTGATGCGGTTACCTGTACAGCAACTACTTGCAGATGCGTCCTAATAATAATAAGTATTGCAACGCCTCCCTGGCTCTTAAGTTAGGAACCACATCCTTCCTAATAAACTTATACCTACGTAGAAAGTAAGGTTGGTTTGGTTTTAAATGAGTTTCCTGGAGGCAAATGCATATAGGGTTATATTCGTTAATTAAGAGCTTCAGCTCGCAGTAATGATGCACAATACCATTGCAATTCCATTGCACTATTGGACCCATAATTGAAGTTTAGTTAAAATATAATTGATAAATGTATAAAGTATCAATTAACGAATAAATAAATAAGGACGAATACGAATAATAATATGTAAATATAAATATAATGGACAATTCACAAATATATAGATTAATACTATACGAATAAAAATAAATAAAATATAAATATAGATATAAAAGACGGTACATGTAAACATTAACTAAAATATCACAGAATATAGTATCACAGATACGTAGATATAGTAAACGTATATACAAATATGTAATATCACAGATAGTTAATCACAGTTTACTATTTAGTAACATTCGTCGTCATTATCAGCGCCTGAGGCACGCGAGGGTGGCTTCCTCAGTTTGCCCTTTGGCCATCCCACTTTCCCTTTTGCCTTTGTTTGAGATGTATTTGAGCCCGATGACATATTGTCTTCTTCAGAAACGGACCCTTGCTTCTCAGTATTTCGTTTCCGCTTTTCCTTGTTTTGGGTAGCTAAATATTGTGTAGGTGGCATTACAAACGAACTCGGTCGATTATCCTCAACTGACTTTTGAATTAAGGGTGTAATTGCCCCTATTAAAAGAGGTAAAAGCTCTTTAGCTAAGGCTGGGACATCAACCTTAGACGGTATGACAGCAGTTGACGCAGCTGCCTTAGCATAAGAAATTCCCGGAGTAGAGGCTTTTCTTCTTGCTTCCAGGTAACTAATATTCTCTTTTACCCGAACTTCCTGGATAGCAGTTTCCTGCTTATAGATCGGGCAGATTGATGCTCGAGCCGAATGAGCCCCGCCACAGTTGACGCAAGTGATGGGTTCCTCGCATGGAACACCAACATGCGATGGTTTACCGCAAACACAAAGATCCTCCTGCAATGCACACCTAGCTTTGATCCTTTTACCTCTATTACATTTTGACTACATAATTCTTCACAAATATCTTCGATTGAACAATTTAACAGATCTTGACAAAAATAACACCTCTAGATACATTCATAGTTTTGTGTAATGACGTCAATTTCAAAATCTCCCAGTTTTGATGTATCTAACACCCTTCTTGATTGTTTATTAGTATTGGTTTCAACTAATATACCGTCTCTTATCTTCTTTGTCATCTTCAATGCTCCATACAGTCCATACAAACTTTTTTGAATATAGAACGGGCTAACTCTATCGAAATTAAGTCCATCTTTTCTTTTAAGAACCAAGAACCGGGGTAAAACCTCCGTCACTAGGTTCCTATTTTCGGTAGGTTTTAAAGGTAGACCTTCCGACACCTCCATGTTTGAAGAGTTGGCACTCTTTCGTTTGGCTTTGATTTGACTCATCACATTCCACAGTAGGGACCAAAAAATTCCGTATATTATATTATATTGTATTGTATTGTATTGTATTGTATTGTATTGTATTGTATTGTATGTATTGTATTGTATTTATTGTATTGTATTGTATTGTATTGTATTGTATTGTATTGTATTGTATTGTATTGTATTGTATTGTATTGTATTGTATTATATTATTACATTTAATTACATTACATTATATTACATTACATTACATTACATTACATTAATTACATTACATTACATTACATTACATTACATTACATTACATTACATTACATTACATTACATTATATTATATTATATTATATGATACTATGTTATGTTACGTTACGTTACGTTACGTTACGTTACGTTACGTTACGTTAGTTTGTTGTGTTGTGTTGTGTTGTGTTGTGTTGTGTTGTGTTGTGTTGTGTTGTGTTTTTTATGTTGTGTTGTATTTGTTTGTTGTGTTGTGTTGTGTTGTATTTTTATTGTGTATGTTTGTGTTGTGTTATTTTGTTATGTTGTTTTGTTTTTGTTGTTGTGTTGTATTTATGATTGTGTTGTGTTGTGTTGTGTATTTGTTGTGTTGTGTATTTGTGTTGTGTATGTATGTTGTGTTTGTTGTTTGTGTATGTGTTTGTTTTTGTGTTGTGTTGTGTTTGTTGTTTGTTGTGTTGTGTTGTGTTGTTTGTGTTGTGTTGTGTTGTGTTGTGTTTGTTGTGTTGTGTTGTGTTGTTGTTTGTGTTGTGTTGTGTTGTGTTGTGTTGTGTTGTTGTATTTGTATAGTGTTTGTTGTTGTGTTGTGTTGTGTTGTGTTGTGTTGTGTTGTGTTGTTTTGTCATTACATTACATTACTTTACATTACATTACATTACATTACATTACATTACATTACATTACATTACATTACATTAGATTATATTACATTACATTACATTGCATTATATTATATTATAGAAACATTCTACATATACTTCAACATGTTGGGGAAAATTGTATTACGGACAACTGCTCGTAAAATTGATCCTGAATTTCTCCTCTCTTTTTTTTTTGACAGTGGATGTCGATTGCTCTTCCATTTCATCACCACTTTTTGGTTCGTGTTCTGGATTTTCCAAAACTTCAATAGTACTTTTGGCATTCCAATTTCATCTTTTGCAATGTCTTCTTTATCCGTCTGGTCATCCACTTCTGGTGGAAGCAGAGCTATGGTGGCATAAATATCTAATGAGTAACAGTATTTGACAGCTTCCTCCATACTTCTAAAAGGTTCTTGTTCATTGTGATTTCTGTAAGCTAATAGTAAAATTAATACAAAAGCTCTCATTGATCCATTTATAGAACGCTACTATTCTAATGAATATTGTTCTGTGCCACAATACCTATTTATGATCCTAAGCAGTGAAACTTAGTTGCCGAGGCCTGTTGGACCGGCAGACAAACACACACGCGCGCGCACGGGCGCACGCACGCGATTTGGCGATAGTAAGAAAATATCGACTGGATAACCTTCTATACCTATAGAGTACATGTAGGTTGGAAGGTAAAAGGACCATTCAAATGTTTATTTTATATCTAATTTGGGATAATTACATGCGCCTGGCAAAAGTTTGTAGCGAGGTTTAATAGAACCGTGCATGTATATTAAGAATGAAGACGTGTTCTTAGATTTAAACGATCGATTTGTTTCTATTCAGTGATGAAGATTATTGCGGAACATTGTCTTATATTTTTTAACCCTAAATTTGCATAAAAATAGTAAGCAAGTTATGGTTACAACCGAATCGGGTTTGATGTTTGTACAGAGCGCATTTCACAGTGGGCTACCACTTTATGAATCATTTAAAATTTTAAAATAGCTCCATGAAATTAAATCAAAAAAGTTGATTTCGCTTACTTCTTCATTTTGATTAATCAAACTGTTCTTGCATACTACGGTATATCAAAAGATAATGAGAGCAAATGATTTGCATTTTGCAAGGTTTATATTATATCTACAAGAAATAGGTAGGTACGTTTATTTAGTGAAATAATAAATAAGGAATAACCTTAATATTTCGTTCATAAATTAATATTAGGAGGTACGAAGTTTTTAATTATTCTAATGGATAAAGTAAAAACAAAACCCATTTTAATATAAAATAAGTAAATAATTTTTGCACTCATTCAGTAACGAAATTAAAGAAGACTATAAATCTTAGTGTCATTGAACTTAACCTAAACCTTAAGTGACGAAATTATGAGTAATTTAAGTATACATAAGATAACGTAAATGTAACTTTGTTTATAGAACTACATCAGTTTACGACACATTATCAAAAAAAATGTCACGCATGCAATTATTTGATTATTTCTCTATTTTGCCATTACTAAAAAAGCACTAAACTCTTAGTGTCATTGAACTTAACCTAAAACCTTAGGTAAAAATAATTCGCTCTCATATTTTCAAATTTTGCTGTCAATACTACACTTATCAGAACATATCTGAAAAATTTGATTACTTGAACTATCACAATTGCTTTTAACGTCCTTAAAATAAACATACTTTAGTACTATTATAATAAATTGCTTTACTTGCATGAGAAGGTAAATGTAACTTTGTTTATAGAAGCACATCAGAATCAATTTTCAATACATTATTAAAAAGAATGGTTTTAAAACAATCAATTATTTCCATTTCCTTTTCAATAATTAAATTATATCTAATATACTACACGAATAATATAAACAAAACGTTTGGAAATTTTACTGAATGACTTGAACCCTGGCAAGTACGCAACCCATCGGTCGTTCTATACATCCATATTTCTATTTATCTTTAGCGATGAATTAAAATCCTAAACGTTATGCAACCCAAAAATGTTGAATTGTATCGTATTCATTTGCTCATTCGAACGTTTATAATTTCACCGTAGCAGCGCGTTTATTCTATTATATAAATGAAGTTTACGAGCGTAGGCTCGCTCCGTGGAAGTAGGCTCGCATGCGACAATTTACACGTTAGGCTCATAAAAACGAGTACATATATATATATATATATATATATATATATATATATATATATATATATATATATATACATATATATATATATATATATATATCGGATGTCCAAAGCGTCACACGACGGAAGATTGTGGCTTCACAGATGATTTTTCATTAAAATCATTTAACAAAAGTTATATGGTTCCAATACGTGCACAACTTAAAAATATTTTAGCACCTACAGGGTGATTCGTAAAAGTAAGGGGGTATCAACTTTTTTATTTTAAATGGAACACCCTGTATATCATTACATTTTTGGATAGCCTAATGAATAAGCTTTTCAACGATGTATACATTTGTACATATAAAATGCAAAGTTACCAAGTTATTTAACAAAAATGTATTTTTTTCCTGAACGTAAGGTTAGCAATAAAAATTAATTCTTGATTTATTATCTAAGTTGGGACAGATTCGTTCAGGGAGATAATTAAGCTAGGTATAGGCTTTGAAATGAAGTAAACGTTTTATTGATATATTGAATAGGGGAGAGAAGGCTCCGTGTGAAACTTTAGCATGTTCAACATACATCAATTCTCTTATTTCAAATGGAACACCCTATATATTTTGATATGAGCGAATAGTACTCTTAAAGACCTAACTTTTATCTAAATACATTCATAAAGCTAAAATTGATAGTTTTAAAAATATTTCCATTTTTTTAATTTTCCTACAATTATTTTATAACGTAACGATTTAATAGTGCCATGATTTCAAGTCACAATACCAGATTAGTAATAGCAATCAATGTAATCATTAATTTTATTAAATATTTTTAACAATAAATAAAACAATGTAATATTGAAATAATAAACAAACAATTAACAAGAACAAGAAGTAGGTAAGTCAAACATATGCAAATGTTCACTTAAAAAAAATTATAAATAAGTTTCAAACAAGCCTCCTCTTTTCTCAATGTACTGATTCAGATTCAGATTCAGATTACATTACGAAACGCTTGTTGAATTCTTTTCTGCAGTAGTCGGCGATGTTCTATAAACTTCATTTTTAATGTAGCCCCGCCCCATAAAAAATAGTCCATGAAAGTCAGATCGGGTGATCTAGCTGCCCACCTGATAGGCCCATAACGACCTATCCAACGATCAGGAAATTGCTGATTTAAAAACTCCATCACATAACGAACCGAATGTGCAGGAGCGCCATCTTGTTGGAACCATATTTCCTCATTAGCGAATGGGATGGTCTCTTCAATCCATGATAGCATGTTGGTTCGCAAGAAATTTAAATAATTTACTGCATTTAAATTGTTTTCCAAAAAATCGGGTCCTAATAACTTGTTGCCAATAATACCAGCCCAAACATTGAGACTCCATCGATGTTGATTTTTTTCTGTATCTAATTATGTCTATTTACAAAATAATTGTTATGAAAAGTAGAATCGTCTGTTATCATAACTGTATTAAAAAAAATTATCTGGTTGCCGCAATCTCCAACGACAGTAATTTAATGTATTTTCAAAATCATGTTCAATTCACTGCCTGGTGGAGTTGGATCTTGTATGGATGGTATTTATATATATTGTGTATTGTTGATTTCTGTAAATCATGTTCCACTGCAATTTTTCTAATACTTATTTGAGGGTTTTCTTGTATAGCTTGAAGCACCACTAGTTGAGTTTCCTCGTTGTTTACAGGTTTTGGCTAATTGTTCTTTTTATATGCAGTCGATCCCGTTTCCTTTGAATTAAATCGAAAAACGAATTAATTCGTTTTTCGTATATTTCTTTTTAAAATTCTCTTAATTCAAGTTTTATTCTAAATACAAATGTAGTGAAGAGGTAGTTTTGAAAGAAATCAAGTTAAAATACACCTAATTGACAAATTTAAATTTTGTTTTATTGTTTTTGAATCATGGTTCTCTATTAAATCGTTATATTATAAAATAATTATAGCAAAATTAAAAAAAGAGAAATATTTTAAAAACTATAAATTTTAGCGGTATTAATGTATTTAGAGGTCTTTAAGAGTACTATTCGTCCATATCAAAATAAATGGGGTGTTCCATTTGAAATAAGAGGATTGATGTACGTTGAACATGCTAAGGTTTCACACGGAGCCTTCTCTCCCCTGTTCAATATATCAATAAATATATGTAAAACAGACCTTAATCAAACTTGCACAATAACGCATGCGTAGCGTCTTAACTGAAATAAATAGCGGCCTATCGAAATTGTCAGATAGAAAATTCCTAAACAAAATGAGTTTAACTATTTTATAATTGAAATTAAAATGTGGATAAAATAATAAAAGTTCAATTACTTTACAGATGTTTACACGGTTATTGCATGAACATATACACATATAAACAAAACACAAATGCAGGAAATTACACAAATAATGGATACAAATTTAAGGGTTATTATAAATAAACTTACATGTGTATCGGCATATTTCCAAAAGATGTTTTCATTTGGCTGGTTCCATATACAACTTGAGTAGGCTTCTTCCCATATGTGGTCGACGTTACTGGTGCGTTGTTCAAATCGTTGCTGCATATACTTCCAATCTTCAACCACCGTACACCTTGTTGAATGACGACCTTTCTTTGTGGTAATCGTGATGTTACTTATAATTGCTTAAATAACTTCAACTAAGCATTGTATTTTAATTATATTTTATTTAAGTGTTGTTTTAAATGTTTATAATGTTTTAGATCCCGATATGGAATATCGTTTATTATTATTATATGTCGCACCAGAAAAATAAACATCGATTTAGAAAACTGGATAATTTTATTTACGACAAACATAAATAAAAACAAAAACACATCCCGAATTTTGAATACGTTAAATTTGAATCGAAACAAAACTTTATTATTATAGAAAATTATCGGTAACCTAACTTTATATTTGGTTAAAATTTCCGATAGTAACGTAGCTTGAAACTTACATGTTATCACAAAACACTTTGACTTTTGTCAGGAAAATTAAAAATTTGGAGAACAATTGGAGGAGAGAGAGAGGAATTCAAAATCAATTCCTTATATACTATCCTGTTAGCTACAAAAATTTCAACTTTTTTCTTACAATACAAACAAAGTAACTAAGCCTGTGATTGGTTTAAACAAATTTGAAAACTTGACTAAAATACAAATTATGCCATAACTTTCTTAATATACTTCTGATTTATATTTTGATAACGGAATTGGAATCTGTGCATAATTCCGCACAAAATGATACCTCACAAGCCATATATTGGTTCAAAAATGTACGATTTAACATATTCTAATCTAAATTTACTATATCTAAAAAACCCTAAATTCTACACTTAAACTAAATACATATTCGTGATCTACACGAAAAACTGAATTAGAAAACATTTATTTAAACTCAAATATCTTAATTTTAAAGAAAAATTCTTTTTCATATAGGAAATTGATGTAGTTAACCCCATTTTCATAATTCTATGCTTAAATAGCTTGTACAAAGTAAATTTCTACATGGAAATGAGGGAAACCTTCTATTATTTGCTCTAATAATTTATTCTGTACTCAAACTATTCTATAAAAACTATAAATTTGCAAAAACCTTAAAATTAAAACTTAACCTAACTTTATACAAATATACATATAATTTGCGTATACAACGTCCAAATTACCTAAAATGTTACTCTAATAATTTGTTAAAACTGTCTTCAACATGAACAATGTTCACTTTTATTGTACTGTCTAAAACTTTCTCAACTCAACAATCCATATTGTTAAACACACTTCTTCAAAAATTTTGCACAAAAAGTATTTATATGTAAAATATCCACATGTAAAATTGTTGTTTATATTGTTTTTAATGTTTACAATGCACTACTTCTTTTGTGGAACTTTTTTGTACACTAATTTTGTGAGTAAAAACTAAACCATGTCCGCACCGTAACTCTTTCTTAAGATTTTAAATCTTTCCTGCATTTTATCTAACTCGATACATGTTCTAAATTTAATTATAAATCTAAACTGTGATAAACATCTGTAAGGTTTCCAAAATGCCAAAATACTTTATATAAACCGTAAATTTAATGAAATATGTTCTGCGAACTTAATCGTACTTACAAATATAACTTCATCTGACCTTCCTGACATGCTCCTTACATAGCACAATGATTTTTATGATTAAACAAACTTGTGCAAATTTCACCAAGCCTGTTTCGTCAAACTAAAATCAATTTCTTTCACTCGTTTATTATATTACTTACTAAAATGCAATGTAAAACTATTCTAATTTATCTCAAATTGGCCACTATAAGAAATACAAGCTTATACACTCTAATCTCTGTCTTAAACTAACCATCTCAATATACATATATATATATATATATATATATATATATATATATATATATATATACTCTTTCGTGCAGACGCTCTGGCTTCTTAGGGTAGTGGAGGAAAATAAAGGGACTAAATTTTACCTATTAAAATGATTTAAAAAGTTTTATTGCTCGTTCAAACATTTCTAAAGAGGTATCAGTATATACCCCGCTGACCGGTATCTGGAAATAAGGTAGGTCAGTGTTTTAGAAAATCGATATATTCAAGCTTAGACTAATGCCTGGGTTTAGCAGTTTTGTCTAAATTATTTAATATAATTTTGATACTATTACTAACTTCACTTAGTAAATGGTAGAGCAATTTCTGATTAGTTTTTAATAATTAAGTAAAGTTGGAATAAAAATTATCCTTTTCGTTTTGCTTTGTATCAGTAAATAAGAATACTC
Organism: Vesta saturnalis; assembly: GCA_036346205.1. NCBI lineage: Eukaryota > Metazoa > Arthropoda > Insecta > Coleoptera > Lampyridae > Vesta > Vesta saturnalis. The sequence continues at coordinate 12,876 of JARFJB010001198.1, read as the reverse complement.
AGTGGCGAAAATAAAGCAGGCACGGAGGCTTACTAACGATGCGTTTGCGGCTTGAGTGATGGTGGTACTGGAGGTAGAGAATGAGATAAGAAGGTAGCTATTTAATTTAATTTTTATACAAAGGGGAATTGTTTGTTTGAAATCCAGATTGCGGGTGGTTTTCGTATTTAATGCTTTATACAATTGAGATCGCTTAGATCAGTAAGCCTAGTGGTGGCCAAGAAAATATTGGTGGTGCTTAGGAGAAAAATGATACAGGGTGAATATCTTTCTCGTGAAAAATTATAGAAAGTGTTTAAATGAGCAGGTATGATTAGTTTACGAGAATAAATTAGATATGCACACAGACGGGCTGAATAAAATTAAACGTTTTATGTAATCTGGTGTTAAAGAATACTTGAAACAGGAATATTTCTTTAAATTAAGCTTTATAGTATCGCGTACTGCGATATAAAGGGCCCGTGTTCAGCACTTTGTAACAGAAGTAAATTATGAAACGAATAATTGCGATAAGTGAGATAATTTTATCACTCATTTTCATTTGCGTAACTTTTAATGGCTGAAACTATTATCGGATTCAGGTCTGGTTTATCGCTTTCCATACAACCTGCCTGGTGCGGCGTGTAAGCGGTTGTGTGTAATTTGTATTTAGAATCCGTCATTAGACGTGGGCAAGCAGCCTGTTATGCAGTCTGACGGACGGTATTGGGATCGGCAGAATTTAGGCAAACAACCCTTCTGTACGGCGGTGTATGTAGACAACGACTCAAGGAATTGAGTTCTTACCGTTATGTTCTCCTGGGTGTTTGTGTAGGTACAAGTAAATGCGGATTTGAGCGACAGCAGCCCAGGGTGGACAGGAGAGTCTTTGAGCTCGCAAATAATCTCAAAAAACCGGCTTTTGGTAGCGTAACTTCTGGTTATATAAAAATCCGTTGAAAGTGGGTATGTTTTCTGTAGGTCAGAGATTGGCCATTGTATAAGTAGTGGGACTGGATTGGACTCTGACGTAGAAAACTCCCAACGTTTTCCATAACAACGGCTGAGTGGATAAAATTGATTATTTTATTAATCTGCAATTTAAGGGACATTGGATTTATTCAATTTATCCTTTAAAATCGTTTTAGTACATAATAGAAGCATATAATAACATTTGGTACATAATGTCAAGTATATAATACCATCTATATTCTTATCAACCTACTACGTTAGATGGGGATGACAGAAGTTAATATTTTACTGACAAATGTTTTATTTATTTAAGGTGACATTGATTGTAGCCTCATATTAATTTATAGATACAAGTTCCGAATCGTAGATTTAAAACCGTAAAATTTTAGTTGTTGCTATTGGATAGAAACAGCATGATTAAATTATAGAAAATATGTTTACGTAATTTTTGTAGGTACATATTATCATGTTGATGTTGGATTTAAATTCTTGTGGGTATCTTGAGTAAAATTATTCTTGACAGTTTACGCTGATGCTTTCATAAACAGGGCATGCAGTTCATAGGGTAAATCTGACAACTTCAGTGCTACACCTAGAAATACAAATAGTATTAGAAATGTGAAGTATTGCAGAACTCTGCAGCCAACTGGACTAAGGCGAATAGTAATAATCCGTAGAATAACAGTTCGAATCTGGAAGATGTAAACTTTTTTTTAATTCATTAAATATTTGCATTTAAGAAAAAGAAATAAAATAATTTCAATAACATTTTCTTAGAACCTCTTTTAAAATACGTTAATTACGAAAATAGGCAATATTGTAAAAACCAGAACAATAATCTATGTCAAACAGACGTTTAAAACTTTATGTCTGACAGAGGTTAATAGACATCTAGATGCTAACTTAAAAAATTAAAAGAAATTAAATAATTTTGATTATAGTTAATTAAAACATTGTAATATTGTAGAAACAAAAACAATATTCTATGTCAAAATGACGTTTAAAGCTTCAGATAGATATTAATTAACATTGATACTTCTTAATGGATAAACTGTACACCATTCTCGCCAGGAAAGAATCGCCCAGCGTCATTAGTTTATGTACCTAGCTATCCAAATTGTGTGTATTCCATCTCTTACTAAAGCGTTTTTAAAAAAAGGATAGTAACACACCTGAAGTGCTTTTGATATAATCGACATATGTCATTCAATAGTTTCATGCAATGAAAAGAGAAATAAAACACTGGGTATTGGTTAATAAACATTTTAATTATAATTTGACTAACGACGTAATTTTAGCAGATAACCTCTCTGTCTCCGTTTACTCTTGCTTTTTTCCACTTTTCCTACATTTTCATCCTTCATTATCTACACATTTTCAAAATTCTTTTCAGAAATTAACAAGAGTTGTTTTCAGAACTCTTTCCTTTGTGGTTTTACCTTCATCATTTCAAATAGGTATCTTACTATGCGTGCGAAACATTGTAGCAGTAAGAACTGCAAAAGGTAAAAGTTTGCATACATAAGTGCAACAGTTTGGGTTATATTTATTGGAATATTTTGAAAGGGAGAAAGAAAATGGAGGTCCCTTAATATCACTATCGTGCATTCAAGGGGTAGGTAATATTTATTTTTATTTCACGATTGTAATCGCAAAATTACAGCATATGTCAAATGCTCTGGGTATTTCTGTAGCCACAGTGAAGAATATCAAGTCTCGCAGTCCAGGTAAAATGACATTTAAAAAAACCAAATCGAACGATCTGCCAGAAACATTCAAAATATGCATTAGGAATACATTGTACAACCTGTATGCACAAACTGCGTACAATCTAACATATACCGATTCCCACATCTGAACTGTTTTTATTTACAGAAAAGCATGTCACAGTTGGAGCTTTAAATGGTGAACTCCGTAATAGTCATGTTTTATTAAGTGAAAGAAGTTTAAATTTTGCATTACACACATTCGGATTCAAGTTCAAAAAAGACTCTAATTGTAGATCTTTATTGGAAAAACAAAATGTAGCACAAATGCGAACTCATTTTCTCAAACGTTACATTGAAGAGATCAATTCATCTAGTCGAAGTCCAATAGTACTTATGGATGAATTATACCCAGCCTTTTTCTTTTTTTCCCTGTATACTATATGCAGGTATGGAAAAACATTAACTTATAATAAGATAGAAAGAAACCCAATAAGCATTACATGAGTGTGAGAGAGACATAACTTTAGCGATGTTGCCACTTGTACATATTTGCATGTAGACACAAAATATGAACTACTGAAGTCTCCTTCAATCTAGCTTCAACATTTCTAACGAAACCAAAGCAATTAAGATGATGTTGAAAAGTCGCGTGTTCTTTGAAACTATTAAGTAAATACTTTACACTTAAAGATTAAACGATAATACCTCAAACATTGAAGTTTATTGTAATTGCGAATTTATGACATGATTCGATTACTACTCGTAAGAAGAACCAAGTGGAAACCTAGGAGAGCTACAAACAAGAACATTAACATTTATATTAATAGTATAACTGAAGTTTAAGGTTTAACTATAGTATTAAAATTCTTATTGAAAAACCAACTATTTTCAAAAATGAACAGAGTACACTTTTTTTCAAAACTCTACGTTATAAGTTTTTCGAAACGACTTCCACCTTGCGCAAGGCAGTAACCCAATCTGTGATAAAAATCAGTTCGGGTGTTTTCTAAAATTTCTTGGGTGATGCTCTTTAAAGAGTCTGTAATTTTGACACGAAGTTCATCCAAATTGTTACCACGTTCATGCCTGTGTAAAGTTCCTGTTCGTTTTCCCGAGAGTAACCAATAGCGACAGACGGATTGTGATGGCCATGTAAGTTAAAAGAACACTCGTCGGTTAACAAAATATTTTCAATAAATCTTTCGTATTCTTCTGTAGTTTGCAACTTATCGCTACGGTATTTATTCCTTTTCAAGGTATTGCCAACTGTTCTTGGTTCAATATTAATTTCTTCAGCAATTTTGTACTATTTTGCGGGAAATTAGTTTCTGCTAAACTACATACTGCAATTTCTTGGAGTTCGCGCTCTTCGTTTAACCAGGATGCTCACCATCGTTACCATCAATGCTACTGCATTTTCTACAATCATTTAAACGTCCACATCTTTTAAATTTACAAACAATACTCATAATCGTACTTTCTGATGGAATTGGCCTGTTTTCAAAGGAAAAAGCAAACTTGCCCATTATTTCTTGTGCAGCGCTTCCTGAATAATACCACTTAATAATCTCTATTTTTTCTTCAGTGGAATACATGAGTATTGTGTCGGGCTTGTAAAAACACTGATTTTCAATTCTGGTTGACAATAGCAATTAAATGTGTCTTTGATACTTTGATACTCAAAAGACGCATATATGGTATCCGCGCTTTTAGTTTGTTGTGTATTCTATCTTACTTAGCATGTGAACTGATTGTGAGGTCTTTGTTTTACTTGTTATAAGTCAGACCCACGATAATATTTTTCCATACCTTTATAATATAAACATTATTTAGCTGAAAAAAATTAATATACAAACTCTTATCTACAAATAATCTTACACACTTATGTTCCTAATATATTTGCCTTATTTTCAGTTTAAATCTATTTACATTTGTACTACTTTTAATATCATACAGTAACATATTGTATTTAATGCGTTAAAAGATAACGAATTCTGACTTTTTTTGTATTTTGTATGATGCAGTATAAAATTTTGTTTAATCCTAGTATCATACTCGTGCACCTGATCAAAACGCTCGACTATTCCACCAAAATATTGCGGTATTAAACTACATTTACATATATATTCATTTCGCAAAACTCTTCAGTTTTGATCCAACTTATCGATCTTAGCATGGTGTCGATGCTGGCATGTTTATTGCATTTCACTCGCATTGCATGGTTTTGCAAAATTTGCAGTCTGTTTATATCAGTTTTATTTGCCAAATACAGAATTGTAGCAGCACAATAGAAATGTGGAAGAATTATGCAATTATACACTGTCTCTCTTAACAGTGCTCTGTTGAATAAATTATAACCTACAAAACCTACAGATAAAATATCTGCTAGAGCTCTATTGCTCACCATGGCCATTAATAAGGTAATTAAATAAACAATTTTCTTAGATTTTCATGAAGTAAACGTATTTTTCTTTTACGGTGTAAATTTTACAATAAACAGTATTTATAATCATAATAATTATAAAAACCTGTAACTGCACTACCGCCATCTGGGAAAAGAGTAATTAATCAAAAGAAATTATGACGGAAATAATTTGAATCGATTCTTTAATATTAACTCGTACTATTGTAAGTGATAACGCAGGTTTATTCTTTGGTGGTGAGGATAGTACATGTTAACTTAAAAAAAGTCCAAAGCCGCCCGCTTCTATAAGATATCAATAATACGGTTTAAACATCTTTATTCATATTTAATTAATTTTTAGACCTTGCGTTATATTAAGAAACTTTATAAAGAATAGTTATGTAAAATTAAATTTTCTTGAAAAAATATGTCTGCACTTTTTGTTATAAAATTAATCGTTATTCAGAAATTTGAACTAACATTTAAATTTTACTTTAGGAATTTCTTTGCTGCTAACACAAACAGACACAGACACAGACACAGGCACAGACACAGAAACAGACACAGACACAGACACAGACACAGACACAGACACAGACACAGACACAGACACAGACACAGACACAGACACAGACACAGACACAGACACAGACACAGACACACGCACACACGCACACACGCACACACGCACACACACCACACACGACACACGCACACGCACACACCACACAGCACACACGCACACACACACACGCACACACACACAGCACACACACACGCACACAGCACACACGCACACACACACACCACACACGCACACACGCACACACACGCACACGCACACACGCACACACGCACACGCGACACACATCACACACGCACATACGCACACACCACACGCACACACGCACACACGCACATACTCACACACTCACGCACGCACACACGCACACACACGCACACACGCACACACGCACACACGCACACACACACGCACACACATCAAGACATCATGAAGGATCTTGGCGAAACTTGGCCAAAAGTTGTACAATGAGCTAATAAGTCAATTTAGCGATAGTGAAAAAAGTCCGTTGTATAACCTTCTATACCTACATATGTATATGTAGTTTGGAAAGTAAATAGTTATAATTTAAACCTAATACATCTACAAAAATCTTTATTTTTTACTTTTCGTTTATTATTCTTGTATTGAATTGACTCAAATAATCGTAGGTGGGAGAGTTTTTCGGGTCGGCTGACATATTTTTGTTGTTCAGCAGGGTGATGTTTAATTTCGCAACTGGACTTTTCGAGCTAGAAATAAAATACAAGGGTGTCATCACAACTCTTCTACTGCTTTTGAATTTTAAATTAAACGTCCCCAATAGGTTCAAACCTTAAATTTTCTAAATAGCACGGTAGTATGTGCGTTTATTCTGATAGTACGTACGGGTAATTATCGACTAATAATTAATTCTTCAGAAGAATATATAAATACAGTGATAAAACAATGCATGTTACGCAGTTATTTATTAAATTAAACTACTAGTTAATTTCTAACAATTATACCAACTATATGTTACACGAGATTTACTTTGAATATCGCAAAAACTCATATGGATTATTTGCGAACATGACTCGATTACTCTTGGACATTTCTTCACTTCGTGCTTACAAACGATTAAAATTTGGGAATGTAAGTGAATTATTATATAATTGCTTGTATAATGCTGCCTACTGACGTAATGACACATAAAATGGGAGCGCGGTGTGTTCAAGAAATTTGACTTTCGTCTGGTGAGTGTACGGCTTAAACAATTTGTATTAAAAATTAAAGTAGCAGATTTTGTAAAAAAATTAGGATTTTTCGGATCAATGGTTAAGGTTGATTGGGTAAGGTTTAATTTTTTTTAACATAATAAGTTTTTTGTTTTAGTTTTTATCTATTGATGATGAAGTTACAAATTTTGAAAAGCTTAAAGCAAAAATAGCTGTGGTAGGTTTCTGGTAAGTGTAAAGGTGCAAAAGGTGAATTATGGTATAACTTTTTTCATGGTTTGTATACCACTATCCTGAAGCTATTCTTTATGCGTAGATGATAGAAAAATCATAATGTGGATAATCTTACAGGCCAAATACTCATTAGAGCATCAAGTCCGTAAAGGCAATATGCGCGCACGACATAGCTCAGTGGTGTTGGCGGGGTTCTTATTTAATGCTGCAAAATGGCACTCGTCACTACTTCAAAAACGTCAAAATTGGGTAAATATGTCAAAAAGGTGCCACCTGTTAAATACATTTATAGCGGGAAATCGTCTTGAACTAGATCTCACTAATAGCCTAACATGAAACCACAATGTTCACTCAAGCTAAAACCCTCATCTCCCTAAAAATTCTACTCCAATAATATTTACGCCAAGTTCACCTAAACTTCAATAAAATCCTAAACTTTATATAAAAACCGCAGAATTTCGAAAATAAAACTCAAAGGACTCATTAAATATTTCGATAAACTTAACGCTAAAATCATTGGCTCAAATACCCAAAATAACTGATCAGAACAGTAATTAATTATTCAATTTCAAATGAAAAATACGTTACAACAAAACTAAACATGATCGAAAATTTATAGAATCCTAAAATTTACTAAACATCGATATCGGGATGTAGTTCCTAATTCGGGAAAATATACAGCTTCGCCATAACAAATAATCAAATTCGCTTACCTGTTCAGCAAAATCAGGCCAATCAATGATGTCTACAATCGGCATGTTGATTCTTATAAAATCAACTTCAAAAAAAATTGCGACTACTCGCAAAACTGTCGTATGCAAAAAACAAACAGCTGATCAGTCAACAACCGTCTTACTTCATAATTACGTTACTGTACTTTACTTAATAAATCTGACTTTCAATGAAATTGTACTTCTAAAAAACAAATCACTTCACTTCTGTTTACAACCCGTCGTAATTAAATCCATCCATCCGCTATAAAATATGCTCAAATTCATAAGCGTAATCTAATGCATTAACTCATCCAACCTTTGAAAGTTACGTTATAATTCAATAATCAATGATATCTTTACTTCAAATAAACACAAAAATGGTAACGTTAATTAATGACCTAATCTCATAAAAGAAAACAAACACTTAAAATGTGCATAAATGATGTGCTGTATAAATGGGTTTACATTTAAAAGAAAACACCATAAATACATTAACCTAAAGCTATGTATTATAAATAAAAACACCATTGAGATGTCAATGCAATTGTTACATAAATTCTATCCAATGAAATCACCTAGGTTACTTAATAGGTGGTGATACTAGCTAGTTTCAATGTCGACCTTTACTAAAATTTTGCAAATATTATTCTTATACCAAAATAACAAATGATTATAACAATTAAATTGCGTTCTCCTTGTAATGCATTCCACACATACAATTCCGAAGCAAATTCGTCTGTATAACAAATATAAACAAAACACTCAAATGAATTTGGATTATAATACGGTTGAATACGCTTGTATTAAAATTTAAACGATAACATGATAAAAAGTTCATCTCAAAAGACAGCGTATTCAACCCTTAGAACATACACAAAAATAATAAAGTACACACAAAAATTTATTGAAATTTGTCAATCACAGCAAAAAAAGGTGCACAGAAATGTTTACCTTAACTTAGTATAGCCCTTTGTTATACAGACACCTGATGGGACCCTAGAGGATGACCTCACCAATAGAATTGAAGTTGCAACTGCATTCGAACTCAAAATATTACTTAATATTAAAATCGTAAATGTTTCTCTTCCCAATGCATTTTGATTGATATTCCAATTGGTAGTACGTTACACTAATATTTATACTTCCGCGTTATTCGTTAACTTTACTCTACTACATAAAAGTTCTGAATGCCACTTATAATTTTAAAATATTAAAAAGCTTATTTATTTACAGCGAATTATTTGTTATCGGTTCAGCTGTACATACGAAGTCGTTATTAAAACCTGATCTACACTACTATTAATCCGCACAAAACATGCGATGGAACTCCAGAAGTAACCAAGATCCGGCACTTATTCAACACCGAAACCATTTCCCTGGACGAGAATATGTCACTACGCGACAACGATAACGGTCAACTATTTCGGGAGCAACGAAGCCACTAAAATATCCACCAAATTAAGGGTAACGGGAAGGCTTCCAAAGGTATGTTTCACTAAGCCTTTGAAACGGGAATAAATAGTTCACTACCTCCAAACCAACAAATCTTCGTGTGTGCGGCGGCGCCGGAAATAAGAAACTTGCCACTATGGCATCCCTAACAAGATTGCCTTCAACTTTCTTCAGTCGCAATCTCATCTTCCCTATCATCTCTCTATTGTGTTAATTAATCAATCACACCAATTTACTACTTAAAATTTTAAATTGTGCCAAAAACGAATTGAATTCGTGAGCCGAACTAAAAAATTGCATCGGCCATCGAAACTGAGTTCCCAAAAGGTACCTCTTCAAGGTGATATGCCTATGATAACGAAACTCTACTATAATGTACCTTAAAATAACGTATATTAAATCCAAACTCTTTGTTTAAAGACCAAAACCTTATCAGTAGAAAAGGCGACAGATTGACGGCTACAATTCAAATTCGCAAAAGATGTACCGTACAGAGTAATAATTTTATACTCAATTTCATTTTATAGAACGTAATTTCCCTTTTAACAAACGAAAATTTCCAAAACTTACAATAAGGAAAATAACTATTATTTACAAAGAAACTAATTAATTCTTCCTCTCAAATTAGTAAAAAGTTTTACTAACAGTCTTAATTAAACTTCTATCTAAATTTGATAAACAACCGAAACTTGATTTTTGTTTAAAAAAAAAATTGATTGTGCGTTATCAAGTTCAATTGCATGACTTTATATTACATTTCAGATGTACAGTATTAACAAATAAGTTATAATTTCCGAATTACTGGCAAATAATCGATAAAATCCCGGCCACGTGGCAATATATTGCCACACACAATCCTTTTTTGTGTTTTCAAATGTGTGACTAAGTGGAACTTGTTTTAATGCTTCCCGATAATAACTAATTCACAGTTACATGTGATTCCTCAAAACGGTAAACAGTATGCCAAACGGTCCACATTCCTTGTTACAAGCTAAAATGGCAGTAAGATTCGGTAACAGGTCATCGGATCGTTGGAAGCTGAGTAAGAGTTTTTACGGGTGAAAATGGCAGTAGAGTTCGGTGTAAGTGATGATAGCTTAGTGCTCGGGGTCGGTATGGGGGTGTTTTGCGAGTAGTGTGAATAGAATAATATAACTCAAAATAGGGAAAGTCGGTTTGTTTAAAATCATAAATAGGGGTTTGGCTAGCACACAAATAAATGCTAGTACTCCACAACACTGTTCAGAACAAACGAAAACCTTTCGTAGCGTTAACCAGGTAAATGAGCAAAAAGGTTTCTGGACCGGTGCTTTTTGTAAAAGCTTTCTCACGCAATCAAAACAAAACATCGTGTTGCAAGACCAATTGTAAAAGTCATCAATTTTATTTACGTTAATTTTATCAATGAAATTATTTTTCTGAACATGATAGTCAATAAACAAACAAATAGTGAAATCTTTTATTAATTATTCAACGTTAAAAAGCTTTCGTCAACATCATGAACAAGTAATAAAGAAATCGTCGTCACTACAAGACCGTATAATCAGAAAAATTACCGTTAATTAAATTAAGAAGAAAATAATCAAAGCTATTAAAAGTTATTATTAATTTTATTAAATACATAAATAAAAAGTTTACCTCGAGCAGGATTGGAACCTACGACCTGTACTTTGCTAGAGTACCGCACTAACCAACTGCGCCATCAAGATTCAAGCCCCAATCGATGTAAATTTTCTCTTTATGTATGTAGAACTGATGTAAATTCTAAATATAATGAGATAACTATCAAATTACTCATATTAATGGAATGTGTGCCTGCAACATCGCAAGGATTCACACATACCAAAGTAACTTGACAACATTACTCGAGGTAAACTTTTTATTTACGTATTTAATAAAATTAATAATAATTTTAAATTACATATTTACCTTTGAACTTATTCGTTCATAACAAAAACTTATGATAATAATCAAAGCTATTGTCTACTAATTTATATTAATCGTAAATAATGATGGTACTATGAGATTACACGTAATCTACATACTACACTGAAATAATACGCATAAAGTTCATTAATACAATGTATTATAATAAAAAAACAATGTTCAATGAGCAAAATGTGCAATTATTTTAAAGTCACAAACAAAATTAATTTCTTAGGAAAAGTGATACGCAATCTTGCATACTTAAAATTTCAATAATAAGTGTAATTGGTTGAAACTCGCAAGTTCAAATTCCAATATCAATAATCTTAAACCTCACTTTCAATTATCCCAATTACCATCATTTTGGACACGTAGAAAACATAAATTCGAAAAATACTTAAGTGTCAACATCAGTGCACATTCGAAAACAAAAATACACAATAGCGCGAAGATCACAAAAGGCAGGGTGAACACTCTTCGGTAATCGATCCGTTATCCTGAAGGGCATCTATACTGTACTATACAACAAAAGAAATCGTGTTTATCTGCGTATTTAAACATAGGTCTACAATTTTTAATAAAATCACAAAAAACAGAAAAGTAGTTACCTTGAATTCGCACAGACAAACCAACGCACTGAACGAAAACGCTTAGTAATGTCAAGTAAAATAACTATTTCAATCAATTTATACTCGCAAACGATCAGCGAAACACTTTAATTTAATCCAGCTCCTCTTTTACTAACTGCTTCACCTGGTTTTATTCACAGAAATCAGCAACTTATTCACACGAAGTTCTTTGTTACATACACAAAGGATATTAGCAACTTTATGTTCAGCAATTCAGTATCTATTTTTAAACAGACTGTGGGTGCACTTTAGTGATTCAGTGCGCGCGAAATCTTCCAAAAACTTTACACCAAAATACGGTATCTACAAATATTTAAATCCGCTAATATCGCAAACAAATCCAAATAAACAGGAACCACTAAAATAAACACTTTTCCTTCACTAGGAATAAGAGAATGTCACTCGACAAAACACCAACACAAGCTTCCTGGGAGTGATTGAATACTAGCTTTAAATCCACAAACAGTGAATGGTTAACTTCTTTACGATACTTAAATTTGGTGTACGCGCGCACTGCCTACATCCTCAACCTCTCGCAACCACCTGTCAATAACCTATTGCAGACCGAATAAAAGAATCAAGAACAAAAACTCCTTCACCTGGCTAAAACCACGTCACCTTTTAACCGCCACTCTAAAAAAATATTCCATACTAAAAAACAAACTAGACACTTCTCACGAGAAAACACCTAGAATTAAGATCACAACATTACTTTCCATAATGCAGAGAATATAGTTCAACTAAACCCTCAATGATCTTACTTAACAATTTCACTCATAAGTGAACTGGTCAACAAAGAAGTACATAGAATTACTTAACCGCGTTACAATCTTCTCGCTATCAGACCTGATAAGCTTACATGACAGAAACGTCATCCCAAAACAAACCTATGGCGTAAACTCGTAATCTAAAATAGTGCCAAAATTTAATACACAATAACAAATCCAAGTCAAACTCAACCACACGTGACAAAGTGGACGCAGTTGTAAAACCTAGATTGACATTCGATGTACGACCGAGCAGTCAATTCGGTAAACGAAAGGGCGCTACCTTATTTATAGTTCCGGGATAGCTATAAC
>JARFJB010001197.1:5000-33000 GCA_036346205.1 Vesta saturnalis | reverse complement strand
TGATTGGATATATTTTACAAAAAAATTGTTTTTAATTTTTCTATAAAGATTATGCCCTCTAGCGGTAAAGCTAGAAACTTGAACGTTATTTCCAGAGATCTCCTTGGCCCTTTTACTAAGGAAATTTTGTTCCCAAAGCTGTACGATAAACAGTTCCTGAGATATAACCGGAGGATCGCTTATTGGTCCACCCGGTACCTACAAGTTACAGGATTAATTTTTTACAAAAACAGGTATATGTCATATATAACACATAATGTACTAATGACCAGTCTCACAGTTATTCGGTATGAAACCGAATATAACAAGTTCTGTCTTTAATTAAGCAGAACGGTATTTCGCATTTTACACAATATGTGACTGATATACTTGCACTCCGAATGTTTTCACCTATTTCTATAATTTTTCTCCATTCCCACAAATGATCTGCTCCGTCTTTTCGAACTTAAATTTGATGAACTTCATTCGCAGGGCCACGTTTTATTCTGCAAATAAGCATTTTCAAGGTTGCCACTAGGTCATTCACGCTTTCTAATCAGTGTAGATTTCCCACTGTTACATAAGGCATCTGCAATAGCTAGCTTAAAATCTGCAAATGGCATATAAGTATCATTCTGCCTTCTCCATCAAAGCCAACTATTTACAACGCACATGTCTATAAAATGAAAGAAAATACGAACATACCATTTCTTGGTTCGTTACCTTTTATGATTGTTTGCGGGCAGTCCACATTTTGTAGCATTTCTCACTCCTAAAAATCTTTGCTTAGTTCCAGTTGGTTGTGCTCCGACGTACGTTGATAAAGTTGAGACAAGTTTGTTGTCATATCAGGAAACACTTAATTTTACAGCGTGTTTGATAGCAGTTTTCTCTTGCCAATATCCTCTTCTAAGTTTCTTGAATTCCATTTTATAACCTGAAACTCGATTCAAGCGCACAGTTCCAAAACGGAGAATATCATTTTGTTCAAGTAAACGCTGGTGGACCAATGGTAAAAAAATTGATGGTTGCCACCACATTACTTCTAGTCCCCAAATCAGGAGCATTCTCAGGAACGCTGTAGGTTTGAGAGCCAGCAAAAATGTCGAAACTATAACTAAAGGCAGAGATTCCGCTCAAAACAAATACTTTGAAACACTACATTGTTTTTTATTATATTGTTTTATTGTCGATCTGGCTTTAGTGGGGATAATTAGTTCGTCTACAGCAGCATGTCCTTGTATACTATCCAGTAAAATCTTATCTACCACTAGTTCCTAGTTTGTGGCAATTGTATAATAGACATATAATAAGGTGCTAATAAACTGCTCTATTCCTTCATCTGTGAGATTCACCGGACGGTTTATACGCTTCTGTGAGCCATATCAATTTGATTGGGTAGTCATTGCTGACGTTATTTCCTTAGTAAAGAAGAACTTGACAAACTGTGAAGGGGTTTCTAATTCGCCAACTTCTGGAGGCATATTGACATTGCCCGAAAATTATGTCTCTTTTGGATCTTTCATGAGATTTTCGGTTTTATAGGATCCTGGATTCATCTTCTCTGCAATTTCATGTAGAATCGTATCTTCACTATCGTCAAACTACACCCGTTTCAGGAATGAATGTGCGGGTGTCAACTTGCAAAACACGCAGTGACGTATATTTTTATAGTAGGGATGCCGAGATTATTTTCACGCATTTATTTCTCTGTCTCAAATATACTACACCATGCAGTTATTCCACCTTTAAATTCTAGAGCTTCACAAAAGATTAATTTTGGTACGTATCATGTATGACCGAATATGCAACAAAGGGTTAAGTGGATATAGAATTTCGTGCCATTTTATAGTAAAACTCTGTATATCGCAATTACTGAAAAGTGTAACTATTTTTATTAATTAAATTAAAATATACGAACAAAAAGAAAAACTTTAATTGTAGAAAAATAGTCAAAATTATAAATGATACTGCTGAGATAACAAAATGAGCTGTTATACGGTTCTGATGTACGCGAAGGAAAAAAAGTGAGTGGATGCATGTATCTCAGGAAGGTGAACGCCTTTGAAACAAACTATTAATTGCAATTGTTATGCAATAAATTATAGGTATAAATACACCTCTACTCCGTACATAAATAAATAAACATATATTTGGTAATTGGTATTTGTTTTTTAGAAATATTCATATTCTGGGTTTTCTTGTGTTTATGTCGTAAAATATATCTTTCTACGTTTCAGAAACTTATCTTTGTTTCCTTTTCAAGGATAATGACAAGTGTCATATGTGAATCTAGTTTTATAAAGGTTGTGTCCAGATGTGTGTTCTATTACGAGTAACGGGTTCATGAGAGGTAATATTAGTAACCATGCGAATTTGTTGTTGCTCGTCAGATTCAGTGAATGGTAGTCTTGAACAAGTATCATTCTTCTTAATTAGATTCTTCCATATAACTGGAGCACGTAATCTTATATTATTACTATTAATATGATGTCCAGTTTCCAGGTGATGGGCTGCCAATGATGAAGTAGGGTTAAACTGCTTTACATATAACTTACGTTCTTGAGATCTAACATGTAACTTGCGCTTAGTTTGACCAATGTATATACATGCGCATTCATTACATGGTATTTCATACACTCCTTGACTTTCACAAAATATTTTGCCTTTTGGATTACGTAACAGTTGCTGAATAGTCTTGCATGGTTTAACAATGGTACGAAATTGATACTTTGGAAATTGTTTGTAAATGTCGAGATAGTGGAGTAATACCTAAAGTGTGTAAAATCAAACCACGCCAAGATACTTATGGATCTTCCCATATATTCAACAAAACCAGCAAGCTCTTTTAAGGAAACCCATAAACAATGAACGTAAGAACCTTGACCAATTAAATATTCACCTGTTCTATACTTTTCGTACTTTAAGCTCAAAAGAATCGACCCGTTATATTTTTAGTAAAATGAACATTAATCAAACTACTTTTAGTATTTTAGAAAAGGCTTCAATTATGCTGTTACACCACAAATAATACCAATGGAAGATATTATTACGAACATAGAGTTTTCTCTTAAAGATATAGAACCAACTATCGTTGATTGTAGTAGAGTAAATACTATTTATATCCTTAAGAAAGCTACTCCAGCTAAACAAAATGTTACAAAAAACATCTAGACGCCTTAAACAAGTTAAAAATGACACTTCTGTATTAATACCACCTGCTGATATACACAATGACACAGTTATTGTAAGCAGTGAAGATTACAATTAAAAGATGACGGAATTACTAAATAGAACCGAATACATAATTAGTAATGCTGATCCCACCACTTATTTAGAAAAGAAAACTAAGTCCATAATTAATTCAACATCTTTTTAGACGAGACATTAAAAAAGAATCTAATCCCCAGAGAAAAAAGTTTTAGGGTCCCTAAATTCTACGGCCTTCGCAAGATTCACAAAGGTAATAGTTGGCCTTTACGATCAATTGTAAGCGGGTTCAACTTACCAACAGATGAACTTGCACAATTCCTTCGAAAATTCTACAAATCATATGCGAAAGTGGAAAATCGTATGTTAAGAATTCATTTGATTTTTAAATAAACTTAGAAAATTAATTTAGGTCCCAATGATATTCTAGTTAGTTTGGACGTTACATCATTTTTTTACAACCAGGATTTAATGCAATTAATTACACACTGCATGAGATCCACCTATTTTGTATACTATGGTCAACTCTATAAAGAAATTGTTAGAGCTCCTATGGGTTCACCTCTCTTACCTGCGATTGCTAATGTTTACATGGATGATTTTGAAAACAATGCTTTAAATTTAGCAACGCTTAAACCTAAATGCTGGTATCGTTATGTTGATGGCATAGCTTACAATCTCTAAATAATTTTTTGATACATCTGAACAACATTCACTAACATCAAATTTACTATGGAAATAGAATCCAACAATTCCATATCATTTCTAGATGGATTAATAACAAAACCTCCAAATGGCAAATTTCGTCACACTTTATATAGAAAATCCACTCATACTGGTAGACACCTTAATGCTCTTTCACACCATCGTCCGAGTGAACTTTATGGTGTTGTTAAATCTCTAATTAATCAGTCATACAAATTAGCTGATGAACACATCAAAAAGAGAAATGAAATACGTAACGAATCTTTTACATAACAATGAATACCCGATTTGGCAAAACAATAAAATTATAAATACAATAGCTTCCATAGAACAAAACCAGATCTTTCTGAAAACAAAACCGAAAAAGTTGTAATATTATCTTATATTAATTGGCAAGCAATTTCAGAAGATCAATTTCGTACCATTTTAAACTATGCAAGACTAGTCAACAACTGTTACGTAATATAAAAGAGAAACCTTTTGGTGAAAGTCAAGAAGTGTGGGAAATACCATACATTGGTCAAACTAAGCACAGGTTACACGTTAGAGCTCAATAACCTAAGTTATGTATAAAGCAGTTTAATTCTCCTTTATCGTTGACAGCCCATCATCTGGAAACTGAACATCATATTAACACTAATAACATAAGATTACTTGCTCCTGTAATCCATCCTCATGAGAGAATAATCCGAGAAGCTATAGAAATAGAAAAACGGCCTTATGATCTCAATAACCGTGATGTTTTCCATTTATATGGAAGAACCTAATTGAGTAAAACGATACTCCTCCAAGACTACCATCCACCGAATCCGACAAGCAACAACAAATTCGCATAATCCATAATACTACTTCTCGTGGATCCGTTACTAGTAGTGGAACACACACTTGGACACAACCTTCATAAAACTAGATGTCATAATTCACATATCTGACACTTATGATTATTCTTGAAAAAGGAAACATAGATAAGTTTCTGAAATGTAAACAGAAATATTTGTACGACATGAACACGAGAAAATCCAGAATATGAATATTTCCAGAAATAAAAATACTGGAAAACTTAACTTAATATATATATATATATATATATATATATATATATATATATATATATATATATATATATATACAAGATGATCAACTTATACTCTGAGTTCGATAACGTCGTTACCTTGAGAGTTACGAAAAAAGAATAAAAGTTATTCATAAAGTCAAGCTGCACATTTTAAAACTACTTAATAATATACAGGGTATTTAATAAAGCCACAGCATATCAAATTATTTTTTAATGAAACACCTGTATATTATGTCAAATTTCAATTAAATTCATTTTCCGATTCCAATAATAAAGGTTTTGACTAGGTTCTACAGTGTGCTTTTAAAGATATGGCCATTTTATGTGAAAATCGTAATGAAATCGTCACCATATATTATTTAAAATAAACAATTGAGGGCTGATGTCTCATGGACGAAATACTTTCGTGATCGTCTGGTTTTGTTAAAACTTATCACTTTTGTGATAACTTTTATTTTTGTACAGGGTGATCCAAAACCCACACCCAGGATTATCTCGGTTATTTTAAATGGCACCCTCTATTTTATATCATCTCTGAAAAGTACTTAAGAAATATTCCTACTCTTCTTAAGCATTCCCTATACCTAAATCTTACAGTTATTAATTTATTTAGATTTTTAAAATAAAACCGACATATTCGGCACTCAAATTTTTACAGTTTGCCATGACTGTAAGGTATTATTTGACAGAGGAAGTGTTATCTGTCTATCAAGCTTGTAAAATTAATATTTTAGTTTTATTCGGTTAATTTCCTTGTTATTTACGTACAAATTTTGAGTTCATCATAAATTTTACTAAAGAGGAATTAGTCGATATGATCTGGATACTAGGTGAGTGTCATAAAGATTTCTTGCTAGCAGTAAGGATGTATCACAAAAGATTTCCAGAGCTCCGATTACCTGAAAAAGGAATTTCGAAAAGTTATGAATCGATTTAATCGTACAGGTACTGTAGTATATGAAAAGAAAGAAAAACGAAAACCATTGTTACCGAGGAAAATGAACTGGCAGTTACAGATGATCCCAATAAAAGTATAAAAGAAATTTGCGGAGAACAAGAAATAAGTTATGGAAGTTTACAAAAATACTATCTAAAAACAAGATGCACCCATATCATATCCAAATGCACCAGGAATTATTGGATGATGATTTTCGACGAAGAATAAATTTTGTAATTGGGCTCAAAGAAAAATTCCAATCAAAGAGATTTTCTTTCCATAAAAATAGATGTTTAAATAGACATGATTTTCATTACTATTCAAGAGAAAATCTTCGTGTAATAGTTACTACTTCACAAACAAGATGGTATTTTTCGAGGAAACGGTAGGAAAGTTTATTTAGATTTTCTAGAAAATCAATTGCCTGTGCTTCTTGAAAACGTCAGTGGATGTGGTATTTACATGATGGGGCTCCCATACATAATAACGCAGTGAATCACGGTCAACTACACGATCAGTTTCAGGACGATGGATAGGTAGAGGGGCCAATTCGGTGGCTTGTAAGATCGCCTGATCAAACAAAAGTAGATTTTGTCTGTGGGGTATGTGAAAAATGAAGTATATAAATAACCTGTAACTACTTTAGAGGACATGAAAAATAGAATTACAGTGATTTTTCGAAACATTAGTATCCCAATGGCTAGAAATGTAAGTGAAGTATTTGAAGATCGGCTACAACATTGTTTAAATGTAATGGGAGGCCTCTTTGAACAGTTATATAAATCCCACTTTATCGAAACACTACTATTATTAAACTGATTTAAGTTCAACCTCCTGATGACGATGTGTTGCCAATGAAACGATCCTCTAGTGATAAAGTAATAGTTAAAAAGTTTAGGTTCGTCCTCCTGATGTGGTCAACAAAATGATTGTCGGTCGATGAAACACAGTGTTTCGGTAAAGTGCAGGTATGTATTTTGCTCAATCTACAATGTTTTAATGTCCAGATCAAAACTTTGTTACCTAAATATTATTTTGTTACTCATTTTTAGAATTTTGTTTCATTTATTACTCTTAGTCTCTGTTATACCTAGTTTTGTTAAACAATTTGTGGTTTTATTTGCAATAGTTTATACTTGATGTATGTCTTTTCACCTGACAATAATAGTATTGATACAGAGCTGATTAAACTTACAGTATTTTCAAATAATACATTACAGTCATGAAAAAATAAAAATTTGAAGTTATGCCAAAAATGTCGCTTTTATTTTAAAATCTAAATAAATCAATAACTGTAAGATTTAGGTATAGGAAAGCGTTTTCAAAGATGATATAAAATAGAGCGTGTTCCTTTTAAAATAACCGATATAATCATGAGTGAGTTTTGGATCAACCTGTACAAAAATAAAAGTTATTGCAAAAGTGATAAATTTTAATGAAACCAGACTATCACCAAATTATTTTGCCCATGACAGATTAGCCCTCAATTGTTTATTTTAAATAATATGGGATCATTACGATTTTCACATAAAAATGGCCATATTTTAAAAGTACACTGTAGAACCTAGTAAAAACCTTTATCATTGGAATAGTAAAAATGAGTTTAATTGAAATTTGACATAATATACAGGGTGTTCCATTAAAAAACATAAATTTGATGTGTGTGTGTATGTGTCTGCGTGTGTGTGTGTGTGTGCGTGTGTGCTGTGTGCGTGTGCGTGTGCGTGTGCGTGTGCGTGTGCGTGTGCGTGTGCGTGTGTGTGTGCGTGTGCGTGTGCGTGTGCGTGTGCGTGTGCGTGTGCGTGTGCGTGTGCGTGTGTGTGTGTGTGTGTGTGTGTGTGTGTGTGTGTGTGTGTGGTGTGTGTGTGTGTGTGTGTGTGTGCGTGTCGTGCGTGCGTGCGTGCGTGCGTGCGTGCGTGCGTGCGTGCGTGCGTGTGTGTGTGTTGTGTGTTGTGTTGTGTGTGCGTGCGTGCGTGCGCGCGTGTGTACGCGTGTGTGTGCGCGGTGTGTGCGCGTGTGAGCGCGTGTCTGTGCGCGTGTCTGTGTATGCGCGTGTGTGTGTGCGTGTGCGTGCGCGTGTGTGTGCGCGTGCGTACGCGCGTGTGCGCGTGTGTGCGTGCTGTGTGCGTGCGTGTGTGCGTGCGTATGTGCGTGCGGGCGTACGTGCGCGCGTGTGTGCGCGGTGTGCGCGCGTGTATGCCGTGTGTGCGCCCGTGTGTGCGTGTGGCTTGTGTGTGCGCGTGTGTGTGCGCGTGTGTGTGCGTGCGTGTGCCGTGTGTGTGCGCGTGTGTGTGCGTGTGTGTGTGGCGTGTGTGTGCGCGTGTGTGCGGTGTGCGGTGTGCGCGTTGTGTGTGTGTGTGTGCTGTGTGGGGTGTGTGTGGTTGTGGTGTGGTGTGTGGCGTGTGTGGCGGTGTGGCGCGTGTGGTGCGCGTGTGTGGCACTGTGTGTGGCGTGTGTGTGGTTGGCGTGTGTGCGTGTGTGGGTGTCACGCGTGTGTGTGCGTGTGTTTGTGTGTGTGTGTGTGTGTGTGGTGTGTGTGGGTGGGTGGGTGGGCGCGTGGTGCGTGGTGCGTGCGTGGTCGTGCGGTGGTGCGGCGTGTGGGCGTATGCGCGTGTGTGCGTGTGGCGCGTGTCTTGGTTTGTGCGGTGTGCGTGTGTGGCGTGTGGTGGGTGTTGCGTGGTGCGTGCGTGCGGTGCGTGGTTGCGCGCGTGTGTGGCGTGTGCGCGTGTGCGTGGTGTGCGCGTGTGGCGTGTTATGCGTGTTGTGGTGTTGCGGTGTGTGTGTGTGTGCGCGTGTGTGTGCGTGTGTGTGCGTGTGTGCGCGGTGTGCCGCGTGTGTGCGTGGTGTGTGTGCGTGTGCGTGCGTGTGTGCGTCGGCGTGTGCGCGCGTGTGTGCGCGTGTGCGCGTGTGTGTGCGTGTGTGTGTGTGTGCGCGTGTGTGGCGCGTGCGTGTGGCGTGTGTGCGCGTGTGTGTCGCGTGTGTCGCGTGTGTGTGCGCGTGTGTGCGCGTGTGTGCGCGTGTGTGTGCGGTGTGTGGTGCGTGTGTGTGCTGTGTGTGCGCGTGTGTGTGCGTGTGTGTGTGTGCGCGTGTGTGCTGCGTGTGTGCGCGTGTGTGTGTGTGCTGTGTGTGCGCGTGTTGTGCGCGTGTGTGTTGTGCGCGTGTGTGTTGTGCGCGTGTGTGTTGTGCGCGTGTGTGTGTGTGGCGTGTGTGCTGCGTGTGTGCGTGTGTGTGTGGTGTGTGCGTGCTGTGGCGTGTGTGTGCGTGTGTGTGTCGTGTGTGTGTGCGCTGTGTGTGCTGTGTGTGTCGTGTGTGGTGTGTGCTGTGTGTGCGCGTGTGTGCGCGTGTGTGCGCGTGGCGTGCGTGTGTGCGCGTGTGGCGTGTGTGGCGTTGCGCGTGTGTGCGCGTGTGAGCGCGTGTCTGTGCGCGTGTCTGTGCGTGTGTATGCGCTGTGTGTGTGTGTGCGCGTGTTGTGGTGTGTCGCGTGGGTGTGTGCGTGTGTGCTGTGCGTGTGGTGCGTGTGTCGTGCGGGCGTGTGTGTGCGTGTGTGCTGTGTGTGCGTGTGTGTGCTGTGTGTGTGTGTGTGTGTGTGTGGTGTGTGTGTGCGCGGTGTGGCGTGTGTGCGCGTCGTGTGTGCGCGTGTGTGCGCGTGTGTGCGCGTTGTGTGCGTGTGCTGTGTTGCGTGTCGTGTGTGTCTTGTGTGTGCGTGTGTGCGGTGTGCGCGTGTGTGTGCGGCGTGTGTGTGCGTGTGTGCGTGTGTGTGTGTGTTTGTGTGCGTGTGTGCGTGCGTGCGTGCGTGTGTGTGTGTGTGTGTGTGTGTGTGTGTGTGTTGTGTGTGTGTGTGTGTGTGCGTGTGCGTGCGTGTTGCGCGTGTGTGCGCTGTGTGTGGTGCGCGTGTGTGCGTGTGAGCGCGTGTCTGTGCGCGTGTCTGGTGTGTATGGCGTGTGTGTGTGCGCGTGTGTGTGCGCGTGTGTGCAATGTACGGCTGTGTGCGCGCGTGTGCGTGCGTGTGTGCGTGCGTGTGTGCGTGCGTGTGCGTGCGGGCGTACGTGCGCGCGTGTAGGCCGTGTGTGCGCCTGTGCGCGTGTGCGCGTGTGTCGCGTATGTGTGCGTGTGTGTGGTGCGTGTGCGCGTGTGTGTGCGCGTGTGTGTCGTGTGTGTGCGCTGTGTGCGCGTGTGTCGCGCGTGTGTCGCGTGTGTGCGCGTAGTGTGCACGTGTGTGTGCCTGTGTGCGCTGTGTGCTTGTGTGCGCGTGTGCGCGTGTGCGCGCGTGTGGCGTGTGTGCGCTGTGTGCGCGTGTGTTGTGTGTGCGCTGTGTGCGCGTGTGGCGTGTGTGCGCGTGTGTGCGTGTGCTGTGTGTGTGTGTGTGTGTTTGAACATACAAATAAATCAGGTATAATTTTCGGATGTAAAGGTACTGACCGCTTAGATAGAGAATCTGCCTGTATAAAAACTACTAGGGTAGAAATGATTATTATTTCACCTAATATTTAGACCTTAATGTATTTTTTGCAGCAGCAAAATTTTAAAATATTTGTAAACACATTAATTAACACGATGTCGACGGCTAATTGCTACTTTCCATTCATAATGAAGTTGTATAACTGTTTAATAATAATAAACACAGATTAAGAAGCCCGCGAACAGATTCCCGCCTTACAACACTAGGACCCCTTATTAGAATGCAACCCCAACTGCATAAATAAATTAATGTAATAATAATTTTAATAACAATTATGCAATCTCCTTTGATAAAAACGGGGCCTAATTAATAACAGATTAAATCTTTTTATTCTCAGGTGAAAAAAATACGATCCTCAAGTGGGCATATAAAAGAGTGAAAGTTAAAGTGCCCCAGAGGTGACGTCACAAATAAAAAAGTGGAGGAGAGGGTGCCCCGGTTCTACTAAAATAGTTTGAAGAATTCACAATTCACCTTAAAATTAATTATGGAAATTAAAAAAGTCATAGTATACTGGATGTTTCATATAAAATTAATTTGTGTAACGGAAAATAATAATAAACTTTCATGGAAACGTCTTTTGCAGAAAATATATGTTTTCAAACTCATTAATAACAGCAACATACAATCATTTAGGAAGAAACAACAGCATTACTAACCTTCAGAGTAGGAGAGCCCTCCTTGATCACTGTGTTCATTTCCTAGGTGTTGCGATTTGGTGGTCTGAAGTTAGAAGCGTTAGTGTAAGTAGAATATAATATGCATTTACTTTCTTTTTCTATTTTTGCGTTCCTTATAAGGTTTTCTGACGTTATATCACGTCATTACTAAATGATAGATTCTTCAGTGACGACATCGTTTGATGATTCATCTTCGCAAGCTACAGGGTCTAAAGATGCGATTATACTCTGTAAATGGTTATTGTGAATTTGCGATGGAATTGGTTGGTGACCCTGATATCAGTACTAAACTGGATTCAATAACCAGTTCTGCCTCATAAAAATTATTACATTGAATTTGTTTTGCCATGTAAGTAAAATTCTCTAAACCTCCAGGGCTTTTTCTTTAAACTTTCCCATTTTGAAACAATTTTTATGTAGTGAGCGTAATCAATTCTTAAATACCTTTAGGAGTTTAAATCAAATTAGTCGTTAAACAAGAACTTTCAAAATGAAAATGTGTTTCTAATATACAGGGTGCGGCATTAGTGCGTCGAATGATATATCCGTTATTAAAGGAACATTTATTTACAAAAATTATAGGCAACTTCAAACTTCACCTTATACAACTATTTTCGTATTTACAGGTGTTACATATTACCATGGTGAACCAAACATTATTTTTTTAATGGGACACTTATATATTATTTCAAATTTAGATTAAACTCATCTTCCCGTATTTCCAATATAGGGTTGCATTACGTTATACAGGGTATTTCAAAAGTTATGGTCAATTGTACACGAAAACCATTCTCATTTCAACATCCTGTATATCCTAGACAGAACAACCTAACAATATTTTTTCCAAGCATAACTTTTTGACATTGGTACAGTGTTACGAGAAAGTGATATTTCTGTATTATTGCACAATTGAATATAGAGCGAGCCATAACTCGAACACATGATTTTGTCAATTTTTCAAATGAATCACCCTGTATTTTATTTGAAAAATGAAAATACTTATGTTCTATCATTTTATTAAACACTCTACAGCTAAAATCGTTAATTTCTGAGGTATTTTCAATTTAAAACAAGTTAGCGGTGATTAATTTTATAAGAATTTTGTCTTAATAAGCTATGTTTTTTAATTTTTATAATAACTTGTCATACTTTTATTTGTTCACGGCTGGGAGATGGATTCCGTCCTTTTCTAGCGCATTAGTTTATTGAAATTTATAGTGTCATGAGCTTCGATAATATTTGTGACTCAGGTATCTGACCATGCTTATTGTTAGTTTGAATTACTGCAGTATATAAAATTTCCTGAATGCTTATTGCACGGCAATTCTTGAACCAGGTCACCGTTGCATCGATTGCTAAGTTAGAAGGAAATTTTTGGAATTTTTACAACAAGCGTTGTACATACATAACTGTTGCCTACACCAATATTGAATTCAAATTTGGGTGTACTAAATGATGGATTTCTGATTGAAAAGGTTCCGTTGACATGCGTATGTTGTCTCTCTAACACATTTTTTCGCTTGCAGAATTGTACTAATTATTTTTGGTTAAGGCTTCCGATTTACACTTTTTGAAGCTTGTAACAAGGGACCATCAATGTAAGACATTTCACATTTCTCAGCACGTTGACTGGTAGCTATTTTGTACAATTTGCGCCATTTGTTCTCTGTTGACTGTTAGTTTTTTCGTTTATTCCGGTATGCAATGTTTTCTTTAACAAACTGCATTTAATGAGCACTGCTACTTCCGGTCATTTACTATCATATGGTATCTCCGCTTTCAACTCAATTGTTCCATTACGTTCTTTACAAAGGAGCGAGCAGATCTCTCTCTCTCTCTCTCTCTCTCTCTCTCTCTCTCTCTCTCTCTCTCTCTCTCTCTGATATTTTTGAAATAGCCAAACTTATCGTAGATCGTATCGCAGATACTAAAGTTATTGTCGATGATGCTAATTATTAGATTGTTATGTGGTGTTCCGTTGATCGTATTAGTATTTTGTACCATATTTCGCTGTTTGACGTATTTGTTGTAATGCGTAACATAACTTTACGACTTTTTCTTCGCCTCTCTAATCCTACACCTTGCTTTGGCTCTTAACTCTTAAATATAATAGCATTTTCTGTAGTTGGATTCTTTATGAATCGATTTAAGGCCTGTTTTCGTTCAGTTATCGCATCTTTGATTCTATCATTCCACCATGGAACACTTATCTTTGTAATATTTCCAGTTGTTTTGAAACACTGACTTCACATGCCTGTAAGTTTTTGAATGTGGTTTTAGTGGCTGTGTCTTCTACGCTGTCGTTAGCATCGTTAAATGGCAAGAGAAATTTCTAAATTTGTTCCAGTTTACTCTATTTATTATCCATTTGTTCTTGTAACTATGCGGAAAATTATCTCTACAGGAGCATGGTTCGAAAACTTATTTTGTAACACTTTCCAGCTGAATTTTGAGGCTAAAGGAGAACACAGAGATACATCTAGCACCGAAAGGTGTTGTTTCGAATTAAAGTAAGTGCCTTCTCCGGTGTTTAAAATTATTAAATTTGTGTATTCTATGAAGTCTTCCAGAAGACTACCACGCACGTCCTTTTGTTTAGAACATAGGGCATTGTGTGCGTTGAAGTCGCCTACAATGAGAATAGGATGATGAAGCTGGTTTATTTGGTTATTTATCTGTTGAAGTGTCCAGCAAAGATTCGACAGGTAGATATTGCGTACCGTATATAGAATGGTCGTTTAATGGTAACCGCCACCGCTTGTAGTTGTGCTTTAAATTTTAAATCGGGTAAATGAGAATGCATACTTTAATCTTTAATTGGAGTGTTTTTATTAGTATTTTCCATTTTGCGTCAAAATAGCTATCGTATTTTGAATATTAAAAGATATAGCCGATTGAAGATTTGGACGATTTTAGTTATTTTCAGATATCTTAGAAAGTTGGCAACAATGTTGAATTTTCGTATCGGTATTTGAATTATCATGTAATTCTGAACTTTGCTAATTTAACCAACTCTGTGTCTCTTATAATAACAAAATAGCCATAGAACGTGTAAATTTATATATATATATATATATATATATATATATATATATATATATATATATATATATATATATATATATATATATATATATACAGTGCGTTCAATATAATCGGACGCACTCAATAACTCTTTGTATTGCGTTTCACAAGAAAGTGTTTAAATAGTTTTTATTCATTTACAAATACTCTATTAAGTGCTTGGTTTAGATCATTTTTAAGCATAATTTTATTTTTTAAATCACACTGTATATATATTTTTGCACTTTTGCATTGCTTATTTTTTCTCAATACATACGTATAAAATTCTTATAGGGTTTTATAAAAAAATTAGAGAAAATGCCATCGAAAGTTTTAAATTTTATTATATGATTAGAAAAATTAAATAAAATCAGTTATAATTAGCAAATAAATTGTTCAAAGTTGCCACCTTTCTGTTCTAGACATGCTTCTAATCGTCGCCTGAGTTCATGGTTAGTTGCTTTTTGATTTGCTGCGTAGTTAAATTAACACATGCAGCTGTAATTTTATTCTTTAAGTCTATAACATTTAAAGGTGGATCAGCATACACCACTATTTTTAAATGACCCCACAAGAAAAAGCCTAACGGTGTAAGATCCGGTGATCTCGCAGGCCATTCTACCGGGCCGTTAGTTCCTATCCATCGTTCATTGAACGTTTGGTTAAGATACTCTTTTACTATCAACGCGTTGTGAGCTGGAGCTCCATCTTGCTGGAAATACAATTGTTGTCGCAGAAGCAGAGGAAACTCATCGAACATTGTTGGTAGCACGTTATCTAAAATTCAAGATACCAATTGGCGTTTAGATTACCATCATAGAAATAAGGCCCTAGTAGTTGGTTTCCAATTAAACCGTACCAAACATTAGTACCCCATACGGTTTGATGGTTAGTTTCCATTGACCAATGATAATTTTCGTCAGACCAATAACGATTGTTTTGTTTATTAATAACTCCATTATTTGTAAACTTGGATTCATCTGTCCATAAAATATGATCTAAAAATAATGGATTGTGATCACATTGCTCAACTATCCATGCAATCAAAGTTAATCTCCGATCAGAGTCTTGAGGCCGCAAGTGTTGAACCAAATCAACTTTATAAGGCAGCATTTTGAATTTTTTAATGTCCTGTGAATTGAGCCAACTGATACACCTACTTCTTGCGCTACATGTCTAATAGATGACCGTGGATTTATTCTAAAATAACCCAATATTTGTACTTCAATATCTTCGGTTAAAACATTTCTTTGTTGTTCTAAATTCTGATAATTTACTCCTGGTAACGTTCCACGCATTCTAAGCGATTGTTCATTTTGTCGTATGTAAATTTCGGAAGGATGGTACTATTGGGATATCTTTGTGCGTATAATTCTACCACTTGTCGAGAATTACGTTTACACTCACCGAAAATTAACAACAGGTCAACTTTTCACTGTTATTCATTATAAACAATCATTTCGATTGAAATCAAATTAAACTTTTATCTGATTGTCAATTGCAATAAACGAAAAAACAATTGCGATGCGATTTTGTTGACGTACGCTGCCTACGGTTTTGTTTGATTCTTCTAATCGTATAATAAAATTGAAAAACTTTCGATGGCATTTTCTCTAATTTTTTTATAAAACCCTATAAGAATTTTATACGTATGTATTGAGAAAAAATAAGCAATGCAAAATATATATACAGTGTGATTTCAAAAATAAAAAATATCTAAACCAAGCACTTAATAGAGTATTTGTAAATGAATAAAAACTATTTAAACACTTTCTTGTGAAACGCAATACAAAGAGTTACTGAGTGCGTCCGATTATATTGAACGCACTGTACATATATATATATATATATATATATATATATATATATATATATATTGAGATACGTGCAAGTAGCTATGTAATTTGCATAGTGAAGTTTTAATTTAGTTAGTACGAAATGGTACATTTCATTAAATAATTCTAGATAAGAATGATTGATAAACATTGAAGATGTTTGTAAAATTTAAATATTTCTTAATATAATTTTAATAATGTTAGTATAAGTAATCGACAACACAGTACGTTGAAGTATAGGAGATGTTTGTTATCGTTTTGAGTTGATTCAAGTTTTCGTTTAGTTTTGTAAGTTTATTTAAAGCAGTGTTCCCCGACGACATGTAATGCAGGTTGTGGTTGACAGAAGTAGTGTTGGAGCTAGATTTGGGCTTGTATCAATGTCGCAGTTCGCGTGTGCGCAGCCGGGATTGGTGAAAGCATTCGTATTGGTGCGTTGAACGCGTGTTGGTGCAAGAATTATGAAGAAACAGAACAAGAACATTAGTGAGTAACTGTGAAACATGATTCAGGCAGCAGCTCTGGGATTGTTGTGTAATCAACAGTTTTTGACATTAAACTGGTGATTGACAGCATTCCGACGCTGGTCGTGGGGGAACATATTGAACCTGCGAGGGTGGTGAAATGGATTGATTTGTGACTTGAACATTAAGTTTGGACACTTGCATTGACAATTATTGTGTTTAAAAGTGTGAAATTTAACATTAAAAGTATAAAACAAAATGAGGTTATGTTTTTCCTCGCATATAAATTTTGTAAAAGTATTTTAAATTGAGACAATTTATATAAAATAAATTACTAGAGGCAAAAATAGTAAGGTAGCCTCAATTTTATGTTATAATTCCTTATATTTATGTCCATTTTGTTAATTTTAGTTTTAAGAGTATTGGTTAGAATTTAAAATAATTTTCCTCTCAAATTGGCCGTGGCATGTTTAAGATGGATATTTGGGTGTAGTAGTATCCCTATTCATGTAGAGGTAGTTTCAGGCCTGTAAAATTCATAGAATTAGTGTAAATTAATAAATAGGTGTAAAAATTAACGTAGTTATTAAGTGTAGAATTAGTCCGTGTTTGGTTTCAAATTATAGATAAAATTATGTAGATTATGGAAATGTTTTTAGATTTAAGAAATGTTAAACGGGGCGAAAGTTATAGGGCTTTAAAGAATTATCGTAATGTAAAATTACAGTATCCAATCAGAATACAGGAATATTCTTCGTAACTATAGAAAACATTCGATGATTTGGTTGTCGAGCAAAATCATATGTGCAATAGATTCACACTCTCTTGATTTTCATCTTTTGCAACAACTTACCAAATTTTTTGAAAATAATTTTTAAAACAAATTAACGTCACTTCGGTAAAATAACAAAGTGCGATTTAGTATCGGAAGTGGTCACGAAACAAGTGATAGTCTTTTGTTCGTGAAATAATTAAATTAAGGTTAGTTTACCTTTTCAAATTTCAAATCGGAAGTTTTCGATAAGTTATAAAAATATTTCCGCAGTTTCGACTTTGTTCGTTTTAAATTTATATTGTTTATGTTGGTGTGGATATTTAATTGTGTTATCTTCGTGCTTTTATCATTATACACCTTGTTAATTAAAAGTGTCTTTAATTTACAACAACCTTCAACGATCCATGCTTTTCAAAACTTGTTTTGAAATTAATTTAAAAGAAGTGATGAGCCTAAAAATAAAGATTCGTCAATATTCTAATAATAATAGTGAAACTTACCTAAATGAATAAGCTGTTCATTTAAAAGAAAATTTGGATGTTCGAGGAGCAGAATTGCAGTTCGCAGGAGCTGTTGCTTCAATCAACTTCAATAGCAGTAACCCACAAAGGAGGACATTGTATGTGAGTACTTTATTGTTGACATTGATACTTTATTGTTATGTTCATAATTTCCAATCCTTTGTAATAATCTTGATGTGCAACAACAGGTATGCATGTCAAAGGGAATGTTATTTGTTCTAAAATTTAAATGTTTTATATTGATTGTTGTTTATTCAAACGTAGGTTATACGTTACTTGTATGTCGAATTTCACTTTTAGTTATGGTCAAATCATATGTTTGCGTATTCACAGCGCATGCCCACGTATATTTTTAAAAGAATTTTGTTATGTACAGGGTGTAACACAGGTATTAATGCGAATTAAAATTATAATTTCAATTTATTTAAGCAATTTAGATAATATAAAAATAAATAGGACATTAACTCAATGTGCTTTAATCATATTAACTATGATTATTGTATTCAAACAAGCAATATAATTCAATTCATAATCATTTATTTTATAATTTCAAAGTAGAGTTTCTTCTAAATTTAGATCCCTATCCCTGGTGATGAGTCTCATGTTCTACCAATATTGTTCTAACGACGAAGATATTTCAATATTAAAATTATAGTACAGTATATCCTCTTTTGATGAATCTCATATTTAAATTATAGTACAATATATATATATATATATATATATATATATATATATATATATATATATATCAATATCAAAATTATATCCAAATATTGCCCAACAGCATTTCAATTCTGCTACCAACCATACAAAGTAATTACCCTAGTTTCTGTTGGAAAGTAAAACACCAGCAGTGCAAAACAAGTTTTCGGTGCATTTGAATAACCGGAAATACCTACTTTAATGCTATGAGTACAAAAATTATTTCTAATGGTTGTTTTAACATCTTGAGTACTTACTAATTATTAATGTAATTATTTACCTGTACCGTTTCAATGTTTTTATATTGAATTTGTGGGCCGTGATCTAGACACAAACATAAATGTCAAGCATCTTTAGGCGCATCAACTACCAACGGTTATTAGCACTACCGTCACTAGATTTCTGTCCCACTAAGGAATTCAACCTTTAGTAAGGGATCTTTAACGTGTCAAACATCGTATTCTCACGGGACCTTCCATCGGAAAAAGACTGCTTAAGTTTTTCCCCGTTCAAAAACGCTACCTCAGCCACTCACGCACTGTAACCATTCCACCACCGAGGCAGCTATTAAAATTTATGTGGAGATGATGCAAAAGCAATGAATCTACACAAAGCGAACAAAATTTGTTTGCACTTACCCATTCCATATTTATAATTTTGCTCCTTATAACATAATCTACTAGGTGTAAAATACGTAACTGCATATTAGCTATGAAAGCGATATAGTAACTCTAACATAGCATTTAGACAACAGAATTTTGATATAAAATTATAATTTTTACTTATTTGCTTCACCTCATTTTTCAGCAGTCACAGATTTTGACGTGCCAATTATGTTTTGATGGGTAAAATTTAAGCTGCCTCGATTTTCCAATTTCGTTTTAACCTGCTGGGTATATTTGTCAGCACAACAAGGTAAATAAAAATACTGACATCGATATTTGCATATTTCTAAATGATGTTTATAACAAAATAGTAAATCATTTCACCAATAAATAAATGCTTAGTTTTAAAATACAAAATCACCCGTTGCAGGCGTGAAAGTACAAATGTAATGGTGGCGTTATAGTAATATAGTAATATAACAGCGCAAAAATTACGGATAAACTCTATAAAATAGTTGACAAAAATATTTCATAAAAATACTCGGAAGCATCAATCTTTATTTTTCAATTGTCACTCCAACATATGTTTTACCCCACCTATTTACTCTTAAAGGGTAGCAACCCCAACTTTAAACTCAGTTGATAAATAAAGGAGATTTTTACAAAAATGTATTCAAATAAAAGAGCTAATATTCGAGCAAGTGCTGTTGAACCGGTCATAACAATGTTGTAGAAACAATTAATTGATTCATGCAACTTGTTTATGATTGGCAAACACTATTTAGGGAATTTGGTGTGTTATTTTTTCTAATATTCAACAAATATGGACAAGAGTGGGATACTGAAACCGAATAAATAGAACTTTTCATAATGATTTGGTTTGAAAGTAGAAGCCGAATGCGTGAAGTTTGTATATTGTTCAATGAAACTGAACCAAACCGTATTCCAACATCGTAATCATGCGTATGTTTGTGTTATGTGCGTGGTCGTGTGAGTGTTAGTGTGTGATGTGTGTGGTGTAATGTAGTGAGTGTGTAAATGTGTGTGTGAGTGTACGACGTAGAGTGCGCGTGAGTGCGTGCGTGTCTGGTTGCGTGCTGCGTGTGCGTGTCTGACTGTCGGCGTCGGTCTCGTGGTCCGTCGGTATCAGCCGCCGGTCCATCAGTCGGTCGTTGTGTGTGTGTGTGTGCTGTTGTGCGTGTTGTTGCTGCTGTGC
Organism: Vesta saturnalis; assembly: GCA_036346205.1. Lineage (NCBI taxonomy): Eukaryota > Metazoa > Arthropoda > Insecta > Coleoptera > Lampyridae > Vesta > Vesta saturnalis. The sequence goes on along the minus strand of JARFJB010001197.1, from coordinate 12,771 downwards.
AGTCGCTGGTGTTGTGCGCTGCGCGTTGTGCGCGTTGTGCGCTGTGGCGTGTGGCGCGTTGCGTGTTGCGTGTGGTCGTGCGTGTGTGTTGCGTGTGCGTGTGTGCGTGCGTGTGTCGTGTGCTTGTGCGTGTGTGGTGTGCGTGTGCGTGCGTTGTGCGTGTGTTTGCGTGCGTGTGTGTGTGTGTGTGTGTGTGTGTGTGTGTGTGTGTAGTGATGAACTAATTCCTACTTATATTGTTTCAATAAGATAATGTTGCACCGGATCACAAAATTTGGTAACAGCAAGACGGTATGCCTCCTTATGAGGCGTAGAATACCTCAATCAAATATTTCTAATCAGTGGATTGGTAGGCTGGGACATTGGATGGATCAGATTTAACACCATTGATTTTTCTATATTTAAAACCAAAGTTTCGTTTTTTCATCAAGAAATAGGCTCAATCGTCAGAAATGGTAGACAATGTTCAACGAACCTTTGTCAATAGGTCTCGCCGTTAACGGACAGCAATTTGAACATTTAATTATTTTCCAGTGTTATTTCATAAATTGACATAAGCTTCATTGTTTTGGCAATCTTCTGTTTCAATACTCCATCAACTGATTTTGACAATTTTTGTTTGCTGTATTCAGTATAAAAATCCATCAATTGCGTTATTGCACGTTAATTTGCCATTTGAGTTTTTACTTTTTAACCCTTAGGGATAAATAGTAGGTTGAAAATTCATGACTGAACGGAAATTTAAAAGTAAAATCGTCGTGTCGGAGCGTTTTTCTGAAATATTTTTGTTAATGATTTTATAGAATTTCTCCGTTATTTTAGGAAGCACTGTGTGGTACATATCTGGATACATTATGAATAAACATGCGGCATGTTTTGTTTGTAATTGTGATTAGTTTATGATATGCATAAGCGTGAACCACTACATAAACTTTTAGTGTATATTTTGCTAATTCTGAGGTTTTTGTCTATATGAAATAGTGTTATTATATTTTATAGAGCATCACAATATTTTAGTGTTCATTTCGTTGTATATTTTTCAATAAAATGAGTAGTATAAGTATCTACAAAATGTTGGTTAGTGGGAGACTTCGATTCCCAAGAGTGGTTTTCAGTAATCTACCTAACAGCACATGACTAAGGCAGCTGTCTAATCCTATTCGTGGGGTTAAACAACACCTATTGAGAAATGGAACACTGTAAAGTATTTAGACATAGCTCATGATACTTCTGAATTTTGTATTTATATTTTGTTACAACTTTTCAAAAATATGTTAATGTACTTACTCTAAATGCTTAAGCATGTTTATTGAAAATTTAAGCATATTTCACATTAGAAAATACTTCTTTGATCCTAACAGCAATTAAAAATCCAATCGATTATTTTAATTTAGTAATGCTATCATCTCAATATTTAAAATTTTATTAGTACTTCTAAGAATAATAAATGTATCCATGATTGCACTATATATGAAGCAATATACTTACTGGATGCTTGTTCGTTATGCTATAAGCAATTTTCTAAAGGTACTATAAATAAATTGTCATCTCTTAAGGTTAGTTCTTGTTACAAGTACAGAGTGTTTGCAAGTAACACTGTTTTAACACAAAAGTTCCATTCATTTTTTAACTTAAACCCATTATTCATTGTAATAAACAAAATACATTATCATTACCGTCAAGTTTTTAAATGGTATATCATTTACTCGTTAAAATGAAGAAGTATTAAATGTTACACGTGATATGCTGTTTTTGTTATTTTGCGCTAATTAAGTATAAAATAATGGTAAATTAAAAATAAACCGGAACATTTGTGAGATTTAATTTTTTCTACATAGTAAACAAGTATGCGATGTTAATATCTTTATATTTCATTTTTTGGATTAATACTACTGAATAGAACAATACAAACTTATATTTTTTATCGTAATGGTGATTGCACAAAAAATGGTCCAGTTGAATTGTAAAAGATAAAAATAGTTTATTATATAAGTGAGCAATGTTACAAATATTTTACGAAAAAATTTAGCTTGTGAACATTTTGAATAAATAGGCTAATTTTTATAAGTGAATTATATATAACTCACGTATAGTATAAAGTTTTTATACAACCCTTTCCTATCATTTATTTCTAGCAGAACAACAACAATTTATGAAATTTATGCATTAGTTGATTTATTTAATAATAAATTAAAAATTATTATTAATTTTATTAATACATAAAAAGTTTACTAGTACGATTTGAACCTACGATGTACTTTGCTAGAGTACTAAAAAACTGCGCCATCAAGGTTCAAAATGATGTATTTTGTCTTATGTATGAACTGGTGTTCATAACAAAATTATAATTATTTAATAATAGTTTATGCAAAAAGCTAATTTAGGTTTGTTACAGAGAAGTTTCAAAAATAGTATAAAAATTGAAACGTTCAAACCCAAGAAGACTAAACAACTCTGATGTCAAGGGCAGCAATTTAACTTAATATTCTTGCTTTTAGATATTTATTTGGGGTTTCGTAGAGTGCACTGATACTAGAAACTACAGTTGCTTGCCTTTACGATGAATTGACCCATTTCAACATTATAAATATTGTATACAAAGGCAATTATTTTATACATACATGGGCGTAGCTAGAAGCAGGAGGGAACTGCCCCCCTGGAAGAGCAAAAAATAAATTAAATAATTTTAAATTTTAATAAACAAAAATTAAATCTGAAATATACATATTTTTCTGTTCTGCATATTTTTTTGTTATCTGTTTTATATATTTTGTTTGTTGTTGTGGTCGTTTGGTTGCTTTTATGAACATTTTAAATTAATTAATAAGCTCTTAAATAAAATTATTCGCGTGTCCTTTGTCACTAAAATATATTTCATCAGCAAAAACAAAGCTGTTTGAAAACTGACAGTAAAATATATATATATATATATATATATATATATATATATATATATATATATATATATATATATATATATATATATATATATATATATATATATATATATATATATATAAATGTTAATATTGTCCCACACCAGAATTGGATAAAAACGAGTGTTCGATTTACTCTCAGGATACGTCAATTTTAGTCTTCGATTCAACCACTTAACAGTCGGACATTTTGAGAAAATGGTAAAAAAATTGTCACTTTTTGTGTTTCATTTAACTACATTTTTTAATCCTATTAATTAATTAAAATAAATTTACTCAATAAGTAGTTTTAGTGTGAAATATTTTGAAACATTCAATACACAATCCTACATCAGAATCCGAAATAAATACTCTTATAACGTACGTAAGACCTGCACCAACAAGTTAAAACAAAAGTTGCCTGAACGAGACTCAGGATCGTCAGTATACGGAAAAATGTCACGCCCGAGTGCAGTTCGTGCAAAACTATCAAGTGGTTAAAACACAACTTGCTCCAAATCCTAACATAGAACAATATTTTTGCAACAACTATTGAATTGGTTGTAAGTGCTCTTGTCTAGCGATAGTGTAACGAAACACCACTGGTTTTCTTCGAGAAAAATCGAGATACAAGTGAGGAATATACGGAACCGGCGATGCGAATGTTCTGGCAATTTCTAGGCTCAAAAGGGTATATAAAATTGCCTATCCGGCGCGACAGACAGTACAGTACATAATACAGGATACGAAGTTGCATACGGCGAATAGAAAGCGAGGCGCGAGATTTAAAAAGCGGAATAGTTAAAAAGTGTTGAGAAAGTGAATATTTGTGTTGTTTTGTTAACTTTATTGGTTTTAAATAAAGTTGGTGTGAATAGTTATCAGTGTTAAATTATTGCCTGAAAAACAAGAGGAAAATCCGTATCAATAGTTTTACCACAGAATAAAGAGACAGAAATCACAGAAAAGACAATATGGATATAAGAAATTGGTTACAAAAGGTAAGTTAAATAATTTCAGTAGAAAATTAAATTTTTAATAGTCATTCCATTAGAAATGGTCCAAAATTTGAAAATTGGTTGCTCGACCAGCACCAAATAAAACAAAACTACCATGTAATGATAGCTTATAATGTAGATATGTTATATCCGATGTTAATTTTGTTCAAAATTATTTGTATCGCAACGTTTGGAAAAAATTCAATTGCAGCCCTTTACAAAATTGCCAATTGCTCTTTACTCTTTGCTTGTATCTTTGTGAAACAATTTTATTAGCTTTGGCAAAAGATTCTGCATTATTAATATAATTTTATACATTTTCATTATTATGATGCCGACTTTTTGCCTTCTAATTATAATAAAAATTACAATAATGCACCGATTTTGACAGCTGATATCTCAAATGGGACTAAATATAAAAACTTGAAATTTTCACATATCAAAGATCAAACAGCACTTTATACGTGCTATTAATTTCATTTTGTGTTTTAATCTAGAGAAAATATTAACATCGGATATAGTATATCCACATTATAAGCTATCATTACATGGTAGTTTTGTTTTATACTAATTTTTATACTAGGGACTAAGAACAAGAATGATATTAGGTTATTATTTTAGGTCAAAATCTCTAAAACGGAAAAAGTTCATGATGACAGTAGTGGAAGTGGAAGCAATGATTGTGATGAAGATGAAAATAAAATGGTCGGAACATCAAAATCGGAATCTATTTTTGAAGGAGGCTCAAGTAGTTCTTCAAATCTACATGAAGCTGTCTCTGGAACTGGGACCTCTAAACAAACTGAAGAACGCGATGGCTACCATAAAAACGACATTGGTCGTTATGTTAGTTGTGCCAATAACTTGCCTTCTGAAAAAAAGAAGGAATTGTTGACAAACCCTTGGGTTCCATCATCCAATTACAATTTTGCTTCTGATGACATTCACTTGAAAAGAAAATTTAACCATCGCTGGTTAGATCAATTTACTCCAGGGCTGGTGTACCCAAGTCGTTTGAAAGGTGCTCTATGTTTGTATTGTGTTTTATTTCCGCCAAGAATTGCTACAGTTAAAGGAGTTTTGGGGTCATTTGTGGTAACGCCTTACATGAAGTTTAAGGATATACATGAAGATTTCTTGAAAATACTCCTGTTGATGTCCAGTTGCAAATAGGGCACCATAAGACGATTGAAGAAAATAAACAAATATTGTCAGCAATTATTTCATGCATAATATTTGTGGAATTCATGATTTGCCGCTTAGAGGAAAACAGGAAATGAGGGAGTTTTCTTTGACCTTTAAATTTGAGGATTGACTCTGGTGATGAGAAGCTAAAGAGCCACTTGGATAATGTCAAAAAACGCAGTCTATACCTCACCAACAATTCAAAATGAGATCATACAATTATGCGGTGAAGTTATCAAAGAAAAATAATCGAAGACTGTAAACGGGCAAAAGCTTATGCTGTAATGGCTGATGAAACAGCAGATATCGCTGGAAAAGAGCAGCTTTCTATTGGATTAAGGTTCTATGATGAAAGGCCAAAAATAATCAGGGAGGAATTTGTAGGCTACATTGAGTTAAAATGTCAAGATGCTTCTACAATCGCTAGCGCAATTCAAAGTTTTTTAGAAGATAATAATTTTTCCGCCGATAATTGTGTGGGATTCGGATTTGACGGGTGTTCCACGATGGCCGGCAAAGAAGGTGGTGTACAGGCCATTCTTAAAAAAAAGTACGCTAAATCTTTATTTTTCCATTGCTCCAGCCACAGACTAAATCTTGTGGTCAATGATACTAGCAAGCTACCAGAAATAAGAAACACAATTGCAACGGTTAAAGACACAATAACCTTCTTTCGTGAATCGCCAGCCCGTAGGAAATCGGTTCCAATTCTTTCAAGGCTCTGTGAGACCAGATGGTCGGAAAAGTATAAGAGCATAAAAAATTTTTCAGAAAGCTTCACTGACATTATTAAAGCACTAGAACATCTATCTGTCGAAGGAAACTATGCAACAAGGAAATCTGCCTACCAATTGCACTGTGCAGTTACTAAACCAATATTCATCTTAGGCTTAAACATAATTGCAAGATACTCTGCAATTTTGGAACCCATTGTAAACGTTTTACAAGGTAAAAGTATGGATTTGGTTATAGTGAAGAAACATATTGATGATATTCTAGATGTAATCAAAGAAGATCGACAAGATGTCGAAAATGTTTCTTATGAATTATTTAAAAATCACTTGATATCGCAGAGAAGTAGGGGTTGAGTTGTCAGTACCACGAGTCACTCAAAAGCAAGTACACAAAGTAATCCACCATCTGAGTCTGCAGTTGAATACTGGAAGCGGTCAATAATCATCCCCTATCTTGATTCTTTAACTTCGTCTTTGGATGCTAGATTCTCCAACGAAAATACACCTGCTTTTGCTTTAACTTATCTTCATCCTTCAAGCATGCTCAAAATGGCTTCAAAAGATTTCAAAATAATGCAGAATCTTTCATGGAATTTTATAAGTTGGGTGATGTCTCTGCAGAATTAGATTTGTGGTACAATATGTGCAAAAAAGAATTTAAATTTAAGTATAATTAAAATCTCAAAGTTTTGTTTTCATTTGCCTTTTCTTTATCCTAAAATTTTACATGTTGAACGACCATGGTTTGCCCTGTTATAAATCCTGGCTAGCCCTTGTATATATTGATACTGATGCCAAGTAGGAAGCTTCGTAGTTTTACAAAAAATGGTTGGTAAATCGTTTGATTTGACTACAACATGTGTCTGACAGATGAAGATTTAAGTACTTTGTACGTATTTGTATGTATTTATGTAGATGGATTAATTATATTTTTATAACAGTAACGGAAAATTGAGTATTTCGTAATACTATTATGAAAACTAAGGCTATCACGATTTTAATAATTTTTATATATGAACCACAAAGTTGACTGACTCACTACTGATCCACCCACCAACCCACAGTCCAAACTAGTTAACTTAGAGACATGAAATGTTCAGATATGAAAACCTACCTGGTGGATGTGTAAAACAAGAAACGATTTAAAAGAGTGCTCTATTTAAGAAGGTGAAACATGGAGCTGAAAGTCGATGTCATTTTCCTGGTCAATTCCATCGGGAGATTAAAATTTGGATTATACCTTATTGAACAAGAGTGGATACCAAGGGCGGTTTTGACATATTTGTAGGGGTGAATTAAGGGTTAAAAGGAAGTGGAGGGTAACGGAACGTATCTGCCGTTTTCAACCATACGAGCTCAAGTATCTTTTAGAAATATAGAGACCATTTATTTAGAGTCTCAGTATTTGTAGGATAAGATAAAGGTCGGTCTGGTTAGAATGACATCCAATATATCTGATCTACTACAGTGGAGACTTCATATTCAACAGATAGACGCATGGATGTTACATAATCCAATGCATTTCAATTTTAGAGACTGTTTTAAAATATACCGTATGTCCCGTTTCGAGATGCACCATTTGAATTTCCCATGTTAAATTTTCAATTGCATATTCTATCTCTATTATAAGTTTTGTTACAAATACAATTATTTTTTGCTTTAAATCGTCTAAGGAGTTGATAATATCAAAATTATTCATTTTATTTTTTATGAAAGGCCACAAAAAAAATCACATAGATTCAAGTCTGGTGACCTTGGAGGCCAAAGTATTTCCCCCCTCTTCCAATCCACTTATTTGGAAACATAAAATTTAAATATTGTTTTACTTCGGCACCATTATGGGCTGGGCAGCCATCATGTTGAAACCAAATTTCATCCGCATCTGCAATTTTGACTACCTTCTCTGCAATTTCATTTTGCAATAAATGTAAATACAACT
>JARFJB010001196.1:0-39083 GCA_036346205.1 Vesta saturnalis | reverse complement strand
AACAAAAAAAATCAGTTAAATTACAAAACTATAATTATGTATAGAAATACATACTCATCAACTACATTGTTTCAGGTATGTCTTCATCCTGAACAATAAATATTTATGTACATCACATTTGATGTAACACAAAATGGGTCCTTTTGCTGTTCCGTCCCCATGTATGAGGACTATAACATGCTAAAACAGAAATACTTAAAACTGAAACAACAACAAACATTACTCACATTAGGAAATATTTTGGTTAATTTATTTATAACCATTTTATCTGAAAAATCAAAAGTTAAAACATAACTTACATATAATATCCTACATACCCTCCTCCATTCTGATAAAGTTTAAGTTTTCTACTACAGCTATAATGAACACGTTAACTTTCAATAAAAAAATTTGCATGAAATTTACTTACCACTCATTACTTTAATTTTTTTTTTTTAAACTTTTTATGATTCAAATGAACAAGCAGGACTGAGCGTATATGGTTGACAATTATCATTATATATTATAATGAAAGGTGAATAACATTATTACTAAGTGTTAAACGAGTGTGCTTAAGCAAAATAGTGTGAAAAAGATAGAAGAATGAGACAGCTTTGAGTTTGAAAAAAAAAAAAATGACAACATGACAAGAGCATCATAAATATGATAAGAAGAGAAAGAAAGAAACAATTATTAAGTATTGATGAGAGAAAGAAAAGACTGAAGGTGTTAATCAAGAAAGTAAAAGCATTGAGGATAGATTTCTAATTATGTACCAAGAAATAACATTATAACCTTATCACATAAAAGTATGTTTAATAGTATCAAATAAAACCATATCAAATTATTTTCTTGTAAATTCAACAACTGCTGATATCACTAAACAGATCCAACTGTCAATTTTACGTTTCAGGTGTGAATACTTTATTTCATAAAATAAAATCATTAGTTTTAGTATTTAGAAAATTTTGGAACTGCTATATCTTTTGCACCTGTTATTTGTTCAGTCTATCTACAATAAATTCCTAATTTTTCACTCTTAATGATTAAAATGCTATGTAATTATCAATATAAAACTGTTACAAAAAAGAAGGTGAACAACATTATGAAATGTAGTAGTAAACAATAAATTATATGTTAATAAATATACTCTTTTTATCATAACAGCTTAATGGTTAAGTTAAAAATCCTCAATCTTTGCGTGTAGAGAAAATAAATAACAGCGCAAAGGATACCAGTTAAATAAATTCGGAATTTTAAAATCTACAAATGATGTATTCAAACATTTACAAACTCCGTTTCAAAGTTGTAATGTAAATTGATGACATAAAAATAGAATGTTCGCTAAATGCTTAAAATGCTTTCAAAGCAAAATAACTGCGTTCATTATCCTACAATTATTATTAACGCTGCACCGAAAATTACAAGTCATGTTTTAAGTGTTGTTTTAAAATTGAATTGGGCAATTTAAAGAGCATTTAGATACATTAAATGGATAAATTGCATGCATATGTTTCTTCTGAGCTTACGTAAGTACAAAAAGGTGTGTTTTAAGTGCTTTTTGTTGTTTCAAAATGGAATTGGCTAATTTAAGTGTACTTTTTTCATATTTTGAAAAAATTATTACATGAAATTATAGATTGTCACTTCTAAAACACAACTGCGCTGAAAAAAAAATTTTTTCTTGTTCAGAATTAGACGAAAAATTTAAATTTTTAAGAGCGCATTTTTCTAGGACTTTAGAATCGGCACGCTAGTCTCGAGGAACGATGGTGTCTCTTGAAAATACAAAAGTTGTGCGTGAAAAAATTGTATCTTGTCAATGGCACAATTATATGTACGTAAACGTTGTCAATTGCTTCCATTAATAAATCATAACTCAGTAGTCCTTTACCCAAGCAACTCTCTCTTCATTATGATGTACCTACTCTTCATTTAATCAAAAAATAGAAGACATTTTATTTTTTGTAATAAAAAATACATACTTTATTTCCAAACAATTATACATAGACATATGTTATTATAATTTTTTTTTACAGAAATGTTAAATTAGTTGCCTTTCCTGAGCTGGTAATCTACATGTCATTCTCAGACAGATATTGTTTAAACTTTTCAATGCGATCTTCTTTTTGAAGTATTCATAAAATTGTAAGGGAAGTATGGACTTAAAGTTCTGGGTTTCAATGATAATATGTTTACCATACTTTGTGTCGATGGTATTCATATAATCACTTTATATTTTGCACACACCTCCAAGTCTTTTACGTTCGTGAAGGATTTACAGAAAGTGCTACTGTTCAATGCAGATAGATCCATTTATTTTTGACAAATTCTGTCCTGTTTAATAGCATAAACTTTGATGCAGTCAGCTCAAAAAAAAAAACAGATACCTATTTTTTCTAGCAACAGGCAGAAACAGCTCAAAACAGCTTAACGTTGAAAAAGGTCGGGGATTTCAAGGCGAACGGTTAGGTTGAACAAGCGGTCCAACGTCTTACATTAATCTTTCCTAATGATTTTATTTTCTGACGGATGTTATTAAATATTGGTAAGAAAATGCTGTCGTATGTTAACAATCAATAGCTAAAGTTGTTGTCGCTGTGCCTCCATTAGTTTGTTAACGCAGCAAGTATTTTGATTAAATGCGCCACCAATTTCGGCCATTGAAATTACTTAGTCTGTTCTATTTTTTTTATTTTTTTATCAAAATAATTGAAAATTAATACAAAGTTGTTGTCAAATTCCATCAATCGACAATAAAAAAATGTGTCGATGTACTGACGGAAGTTATTAAAAATTGGTAAGAAAATGCTGTCGTATGTCAACAATCGATGGCTAGAGTTGTTGTCTCTGTGCCTCCATCAACTTGTAAACGCAGCAGGTATTTTGATTAAAATCCGCGCCAATTTCGGCCATAGACATTATTTAGTCTGTTCAATTTTTTTATGAAAATGATTGAAAATTGGTACAAAGATGATGTGATGTATTTCCAATCGGTCACAAAGGAAGTCATCGTTACGTCTCCAATATTTTTGATGTCGCTATCATTTATTGTTACTTTCATGTGTTTTTGGTATACTGTAACTGTACGGTAATCGCATTGTACTAGTGACGTCTATGTTATGCACGACGCTAACTTCACCCAGCTATAAAATTAGGCTATGACTATCCGCACGCGAAATTAACCTAAATCTGTTTAAAAAAATGGAAATAAATTAAAAAGGGAATCTAAAATCTACGGTAACCTAGGATCCAAGCTACGTTACGCTACAGTCTATTCAGAGAATCCCAGGTTACCGTAGATTTTTTTTCCTTTTTATTTCCATCTTTAGACAGATTAAGGTTATAATTTTTGCGTGCGGGTAGTCACGGCGATAAAATTATAGTTTAACTTTTTTAGGAGAAAACGCGGTGGCTAGCGGTACCGAACCGTGCCGTATTCTACAAAAGTTGAGGTACCGAACTGGCGCAGTAGGCGTGCGCGTTGGTCGAGATTGAAATGCGTAGCACGTAGCACAAAACACACTGTTTTGCAAATATGTAAAAGTTATTGTGTGTGAAAATCATTTTTCCAAATATGTAATTGTTCCTGGGACCTTACGTGGATTAATGGTAAGTGCTGTTCCAACACTTCATTTACCCAGTGAGTAATTATTTTATAAAATTTATCTTTCAAACCCTTGTCACCTTATTGACGTACATATCTGCAATTTTTGTATCCTATTGTTTACCCAGGTAACACAACGTGACGATAATATTTAAAACTTGACGAATTCGTGACATAACAGTCGTTTAAAGGTATATTTGTCACTAATTCGTTACAAAATCGTGTGCATAATTCTTTACTTTGAATGTGTGTAACAAATGCAAGTTAAATATGATACATTCTCGTGAAGATTTTTTTCGAAAATTCTGTCACGACATAGTGACGACACTTCACATATTTAAAAAAAGGTATTAGTACGTTAGGAAAAAGTGACGAAAAAGGCGTTATATTGTCGTTAGGTTTACTACCAGAAAAGGAAGTTTAAACATCTTTATTCTTTCCAGTCATCCACGCCTGCGCGTCCGTGGTCTAAGACCAAAGCGTTCGTTTTTGTTTTGTTTACCACGTTTTTTTGTTACGTTTGTTTTAATATTATTTACTACAAGCTTTTGTGATTATTTTAAAATAAGATTTATTGTGAGGTGAGTATTTATATAATTAATATTATATCTTAAATTAAGTGAACTACAGCATATGCGTTAACATAATGCACCTGGCGTTGTGCACGGTAACGGCCATCTTTTAGTTTTTTCTTATCAATTGCATAAAAATAATTAATAATCTTAAAAAATATTTTATGTTTCTTACTATTAAGGCTGGTTTATGCGGCCTCAGTTAGTGTAACGTAATTTAACCTACAAATTTAAGAAGTTCGCATAATACGCACACAGTTAATAATAAGTGCGTGCGTTCGTATTCGTATAGTCATTAGTGTAGTGTAAAGCAGGCAGGTCCTTCTTCTCTTTGGTGTAAAGGATTTAACGTAATGTTAAAAGTTAACTTTTACCTTTGAATAAAGAAGTAGTAAATGCAAAGTGGTTGAATTCAATAAAATGAGCACATAACCGCCTGCGCAAGCTCACAGCTGATTTCTATTTTTGTTGTTATTCCTTAACCTTTTGCATTAAAAACGTTAAATATGGATAATTTTGCAACCGCACCTGATCAATTAATTCTCCGTCATCCATTTTAATCGGTATTTTTGGTCAAAAATTTATAATATAAATTTCGTAGACAATAAATGCAATAATTGCTGTGGTTTTACTTTGTCACAGTTTTGTTATTGTATGTAAATTATAATCTTGATTAAAGCCTGATTGTTAGGAGGCTAGTTTACAGGTCACTATTACCTACTATCGACAAGGTATAACTTTAACATGCATTCTATACTTGCCCGATGTTAATGTTATAGTATAACTTGGCTTTGGCTTGTTATGGTGTATGTTTCGTTCAAAGTGATTCTCTTTATCGTATAGTATTTGTAGATACTCGAAAAAATGATGCTTCATAAGCAGTTGTCTAAAAGGCGCAGGTATGAATTAACCAAAAAATCTTCAGAGAGCTTTGTGGAACATATTAAAGCAGAAATTGGTTCAAGTAGCAAAAATTCTGTTGAAAATGTGGTTATACAGGATCTTGAAAATACTACTCAAAATTTAACCAATATCGGTGATGGCGAACTTATAGGATATCTCCTACCAAATTTTGAGGATGAACATCATTCACAAAATCATTGCGAAGAAATGTTTAACACAAATTACCCTATAAATTCAAAATCATTTTCGGAATCATTGTTAGAATGGGCTATAAAAAATCAAATCAGACATAGTCATTTGAATGAACTATTAAGCATCTTGAAAAGACACGGACATAGTGAACTGCCACTTGATTCCAGAACATTTTTATCAACTCCAAGATCAGTGCCTATTAAACAATTGGGTGTCGGAAAGTTTATTCATTTTGGTTTAAAGTTACCATTAATAAAAGCATTGGAAAAGCAGGGAATTGAAAATAGTACTTCCACAATTTATTTAAATTTCTATATTGACGGATTGCCCATAGCCAATGACAGCAATAAATGTTTTTGACCAATTTTGGGTCAAATTGTTGGTGGAAAGCCAAAACCATTTATTGTTTCTTTGTATGAAGGATTTAGTAAACCAGAAGACGTAAATGCTTTTCTCGGTCCATTTGTAGCAGATTTGCAAGAGTTATTAACAAATAAATTAGAAGTAAACAATCATGTTTATGAAATTCATGTTAAAGCTTTTATATGTGATGCTCCAGCAAAAGCATTAATAACTTTTGTACAATCGCATACAGGTTATTATAGTTGCAGCAAGTGTACAGTAAAGGGAGCATATGACAACTGTGTCGTTTTTCTGGAAACTGAATGTCCACTTAGAACAGATGAATCATTCAGATGTCGTACAAATTCTGAACATCACAAACAACAGAAATCAATTTTAGAAGATTTACCAATCAATATGGTAAAATCTTTTCCATTAGACTATATGCATTTGGTATGCCTGGGAGTCGTTAAAAAAATAATTGATATCTGGCATGGAAAACCCGGAAGAGGCAAATTGGACTCTAAAACACTGGATGTCATTTCCCTGAATTTAAATAAATGTTATGAATGGATGCCTGAGGAATTCAATAGAAAGGCACGATCTTTAAAGGAGTACAGAAAGTGGAAGGCAACTGAATTCAGAAATTTTTTATTGTATACTGGGCCTGTATGTTTGAATGGGGTTCTTGATTTAGATTATTATAAGCATTTTATGACGCTTAGTATCGCAATTAAAATTCTTGTATCTCCCAGATACATAGGACGTGTTAATTATGCTAAAAGTCTTTTGTTATATTTTGTAAAAAATTTTTCTACATTTTATGGAAAACGTAATGTCACTTACAATGTTCACAATTTAATCCACTTAACAAATGATGTTGAACTACATGGTCATTTAGATAAATTCAGTGCATTTTCGTTTGAAAGTTATTTAGGTCAATTAAAGCATCTTTTACGATCAGCACCTAAAGCTTCACAACAAATATATAATCGAATACAAGAAGTTGGTTCTATAGATTTAACAAATAAACATTATCAAAATAAAAATATGATTTACTTTCCAAATTTTATAATTACATTAAATAAAAAAGGAAACAATTTTGTAATGGTGCAAAGTAATAATATTTATAGATTAACAAAAGTAGATGTTCTCAAAAAACAATTTAGAGGTTTCAAAGTTCAAAAGCTTTTGCCTTTGTATGAAAGACCATGTAATTCAACATTATTTGCTACTGGAATATTGTCCATTTCTTCAACTGAAGTTTGTATTGACTTTGAACAAATTTCATCAAAATGGTTGTTTTACCATATAAAGATGATTTTGTTGTTACTCCATTACTTCACACTAGAATAAGATCCTGTAAATATTTTTCTTTACATCTTTAGTGACTATATATACTTAGTAATAATGTTTATTTTATAATTTATTTATTGTAATGCATAATTTGTTTCAATGTTTAGAAAATGTTTCACGAATCGAATTTCACACTGGGAAGTAGAAGTGGTTCCAGCCAACTGGATTATTGATAATAAGGTATATTTTGAATACTAAAAGTCTTAAATAATTTGAATTGAATGATGGTACATATTCTTTTTTCATCTTTAAACCAATTTTAGGTATCTTGGTGTAAAACATCTGGCAGTATTTATGCTAGAAAAGGTTTTACCCCAAAGCCAACATGGAAAAAATATCCATGCACAATTCGGTGCAGTAATAAAAGGTTTGGTAAGTCAGCCTTTGTTTATCATCAAACTGTAGTTTTATGGTTTGAATAAATTGTAGAAACTTTCGAGGAAGCGTTGTTAAAGTGCAAAATATTAATGGAGCACACAGACTCTTCATCAGGTGGTTTAACTGAGTTTGAGAATGATACTAGTGGAAAAACAAGAGGAAGATCTAGTTATCAACATTCTGATTATGAATACTATCGTGATGAAGATGTGGATGACATTCCAGATATAAATGACACCAATTTATCAAAAACTCTTACCCCGGAGCCCACAACCCCTACATTATCACACAGTAGTGATGACCCTTTGGGAAATAATACCACTTCTGCTACAACAGGGTTAGATATTACTAACTTATTTGTTCCTGAGTGTAAATGTAATGGTAATTTGGAATGAAATAGTGAAATATTAAGTTGTTGTTTATTTTTTCTTTTAGAAACGAAAGATGCTCTTCTTAGTGAAATTGCTGAAGTCAAGAACGCAGTTGATTACAACAGACGTTTAATAGGTACCTAATTTTTTTTGGCTAGTTTTATATTTAAATATGTTTGCAATATTTTATTTCAAAACGATTTATAATGCAGATGAAGAGAGAATGGGACACAATTAAATTACAACTACAAAATGTAACTCGGCCTGAACAGACGCAACAGTCATGCTCTTTCACTAACATCTTTGATGAACTTTTACCAGTTTCATCGGTAGAAGACCTGAATATTTGTAATGAAGTTTTAGAAGATGAAGAGAAAGAAAAATCTTTGGTAATAAATATTTATGAAACTCTAATAATAATATAATTTCTATTCACAAACTGTAATTACATCAGATTAGCAAACTCAGTATGATAGGTGGTAAAGATGCGAAGGCAACGTTAAATAATATAATCAAGCACTGCTTCACAATAGAAGGGCAACGTTTGTGCAATTGGAGTGGCGTGAACAACAAATTTAAATGAAAAGACACGAAACTTATTTTAGTTATTGTTAAATTTCTTTGTCATACTAAACAGTCTACAAAAGTGGAGGCTGAAAATATACTGAAATATATATTTCAGCATACATATGACCGGGTTAAGTCAGGAAAAAAAGTAGCATTGCAATAAGAACATATTGTAATTCTGTAATGTAATGTAATAATTGTTTAGATTTTAGTGAAAACCAGAACGTTATTTGATATAGTTAAATCATTTTTATTAGAAATTTTAATTTAGACACCAACACGAACTTTTTGATTTTAAATATAATTTGTTTTCATTAAATGCTTGTTAAAAGCATAAATATATTTAAGATCAAACTATGTCTCGATATTGCTCATTACTTATATTCACTCCATGTATTAATATTTTCTTATACTCTAATTTCTTATATTAGTTTAGTGTTGTATTACAAAAACGTTTGGTCTAATAAAATTTTTTGTTAAAAAAGCTTATTACTGTAGTAGGTTATCATCTTTAAGGTGGTGGTGAGATATCACGAAATCGCATATTTATGATTATAAAACCATAAGGGACTACAAAGTTTAAAACTTTACTTTCTCTTGAATAGCAAGTGAGGAAAAGTTGGAATCGATCTTTTAAACCGAAATTGAGATTTGATAATCAAAATCGCAAGTTTGGTTTTGGAGAACTATAACAGTTTACCCTTGTAGTAAACGTGAAAAATATATCTATTTCTTACTTTCTCTTTTATGGCGGGTTGCACCAACACGACTTAAACTTAAGTAATGCTTAAAAACAAATCATTGTTACAGTTGCTACAATTATATCTAAAAGGTTATACCTATCGACAACAATTATATCTAAGGTTATATCAATAACCTTAGATATAGTCGTTGAAACCATAACAATGATTGTTTTTTAGCATTACTTAAGTTTAAGTCATGTTGGTGCAACCCGGCATAAAAGAGAAAGTAAGAAAGAATACATATATTTTTCACATTTTCGTCACGTTTTTTCTGTATCGCATTCGTAACTTTTATGTGTATCGTATTCTTCACGTTTCTTGCGTATCGTTTTCGTCACGTTTCTTCCGTATCGTTTTCGTCAAGATTTTCTGTATCGTATTCGTCACGTTTCTTCCGTATCGTATTCGTCACGTTTCTTCCGTATCGTTTTCGTCAAGATTTTCTGTATCGTATGCGTCACGTTTCTTCCGTATCGTATTCGTAACGTTTCTTCTGTATCGTTTTCGTCAAGAGTTTCTGAAACGCGTTCGTCACAATTTTAGCGCGGTTTGGCCACTGCCTCAGTCACGAAATCTATGTAGAATCTAAGTCACGATAACGTTAAGTTTGATCACGATCGTCAACGTTTCTGTAGAGATTTCGTTAAGAATTGTTACCTGGGTAAGGTCCACCAAACATTAAATCAAGTAATAACATTTAATGAAATTTATAGATATGATACCAGAAACAAACAAAATTTTGTGATGCATCATAAATAGTATATTACTTTACAAGGGAAGTAAATTCTTACTTGAGTGTAAAAGTGTATAATAAACGTTCTGTAATTTCATTAAAACACAGAAAGTGAACTGCATAGTTTACCAAAGCAATAAGTAAGAAGAGGATAGGAAAGGGAAAGGAAGCAATGAAACAATTAAACCAAGTTAGTTTAGAAAATAAGCGTCATAAACAGAAATATAACCCAAAGATTTACGAGACGATAAGAAAACAGCTGACGCGGGAAAACTCGACCTCGATTGCGTAACTTGGATCTAGCGCCAGCAACCCTCATAAATGATCCTAAGATGCGCATGCTCCGTATTCAGTTATTCACCTTTGATTTGTCATTGACTAAAAAAATTAATAGATTAAAACATTATTCATTTTAAATACCGATATATCTGCAATGGAAAGTAATAGAATGAACAATAAGTGTAGTGAGTGTGAAAATGCACCTAGGTTATAAAATGTCAAACAAACCAAACGTGAATAACTGAACACGGAGCATGCGCATCTCAGGATCATTTATGAGGATTGCTGGCGCCAGATTTTACAGATAACAGAACAGGTCCGTAACAATAAATTCTAAATCAATGCAAATATTTAAATACTAAATTAATTAAATCGAATAAAGATGGCTGATAGTATATTCTTAGTGAAGTGCCGTAGTGAAAGTTAAATAAAAGCATTAAAAAACAACGCTATACTAAGGAAACATTGAAAAGAAATTAAGGTAATTGATAACATAAAGGTGTCTTTCGAATAGCACGTGAACAAATAACACTATCGCGTGTAACTATAAAAAAAAAACAGTAATACCAACCAAATATAACCGCGAAAGTTAAAACCGCACACTGTCGAAAAACCTTTAAGTTAAAACACACCAGGCAGCAAAGAGCCACTTGGACATAAACTTATTAAATAAAGGCGATTCTAAATATTACGTGGACTGATAACATTAAATGAGAATAATTAAATAAACGGTAACACCAATCAAAAATAATCACGAAATTAAAATCACACAGAAGTGAAAAACCTCAAAATTAAACGCGCGGTCTCAGACGGGTTCAGCGGGGTGCTTGACTAACGCGTTGCAATAAGGAGACGAGAAGTAAGTAAGTAAACAAGAAAAGAAAAAGGAAAAAATAAAAAATGGCGGAGACGCCTGAAATAGGTACAGTATTACAAGCCATACAAGACCAGTTAATGCAAATGAGTGAGGACATCAGGAAGAGTGTAGAAGGTAGCGACAGAAATAACGAAGAAATAAAGCAACTACGAAATGCAATAGAAATAAGAGAAAAAATACTTGAAAAACAAGAACACAAAATCAGTAAGTTACAAGAAACGGTCAGCAAACAAGAAGGAAGAATATACGCACTGGAGAAAGAAATAAAAAAGAGAAACTTAATATGTTATGGAGTGGAAGAGGAAGGACCAAAGGAAACATCAGAAGTTACCAAGTATAAATTCATGCAGTTGTTGAATAATCTAGAGATCAATATAAACGCAGAAACAGAAATAGAAAAAGTAATAAGACTAGGGGAGTACAAAGAAGGGAAAAAGAGACCTATTTTAGTGGCTTTATCAAACTGGAATAAAAAAATGGAAATTCTTAAATATGCAAAAAAGCTAAAAGGAACAACAATATGGTTAAGCAATGATTTAACACAAAAGGAGGAAGAAGAAAAGAAAACACTAATAAAACACTTAAAGGCTGCCAAAGAAAAAGGGTACAGAGCAAGAATATGGAGAAACAAATTGATAATAAGCAATGAGGAATATGCAGTTGAAGAATTAGAAGCAAATGAAGAGCAGCTGGAAACAGAAGATGTAGAAGAGCAAACTGTGACAGGAAACAAAATAGCACATGTAAATGATGTAGAAGAAAACAAGAAAAGGAATAGATCCACGGATGATGAGGAAGCAAAAACCCCCAAGGGAGCATTACCAAAGAGGAAGATCTACGTACAAACTATGTTTGCACCTATGACGAAAGAGAAACCACAAAAAGCTGATGGGGAGCTAAACCAAACATGTAGGAACATCACCAAAACTGGACGGCAACAACACACTTCAAAAAACTTATAGAAGAGGCTCGCAACTGGATAGATTACGAGATGACGAAATGCAACGAAAGAGGAAAATGCGCAAGGATGTAGGAAATCCTAAAACAAATAAGAATCACAAAACCAACGGAAGTAATTATAAACACCTCGAAACATGAGGGGATATATAAAGAGATACGAACAAATCCAAACAAGGAAGAAAAAATACTAGAAGCTAGGGATATCAAACATAAACGTGGCAGTAGAAGGAACATTGATAAAAGGTGTAAACACAAGGAAATAAAAATAAGTACGTGGAACATCAGAACCATGCTGGCACCCGGAAAAATGAGAGAGATAGCAGTTGAATTAACAAAATATAAAGTAGATATAGCAGCCCTACAAGAAATTAGGTGGAAGGATCAGGGTATCATAAACAAAAATAAATATACACTGCTATATTCGGGAAACCAGAAACAAGGACAAGGTGGTGTCGGGTTTATGATAATGGAAAAATTAAAGAATAATATAATTGATTTTAGAGCAATATCTGGACGAATCGCATATGTAAGAGTGAAAGCAAACCCCTTTAATATCTCATTACTATGCATATACGCACCAACAGAGACGGCCGAGGCGCAGGATAAAGATGAGATGTACGAGAATACAGAAGATGAAATTGAAAAAATACCTAAAGAAGATACAATAATCATTTTGGGAGACTTTAACGCCCAAATAGGCAAAGAAGATTTTGTAAGGCTGGTTGCAGGAAAGCACACAATCCATGATGTAACGAACAATAATGGAATGAGATTGTGTAATTTAGCTATGAGAACAAATATGGATATATGCAGCACCAAATTCCAACATCCGTACTGGCATAAAGTAACATGGAGATCACCAGATAATAACACATATACACAAATAGACCATATACTTGTCACAAAAAGAAAACTATCATCAGTAAAAGACGTCAGAACATTTAGAGGTGCGTGCGCAGATTCTGACCATTTTCTAGTCACAGCAACAATAAAACAGAAAATAAAGACGATCAAGACAAAAAGGAGCAAAATAAACAGATGGGATATTGAAAGCCTAAATAATCCAAAGGTACAACAAAAGTACTTGACAAGCATTACCAGTGAACTAAATAAAATAAATATAGCTGGAAATGACACACGAATGGAATGGAGACAAGTTGTAGAATGTATAAATGCAGCCGCAGCAGCGCATGTAGGTCAAAAGGAAGAACATTGAAAAGAGGGATGGTTTGATGAGCACTGTCAAGAAGCATTGCAGAAAAAAATTGAAGCGAGATTAAAATGGTTAAGCACGTACAAAGAAGAAGACTTGGAAGAGTATGTAAAGCAGAGGAAATAATCTAAAAGGATTAACAGGAAGGCAAAGAGAGACTGGATGGACAACAAAGTTAAGGAAATAGAACTGGAAAGTAAAAACATAAATTCAAAAACTTTTTACAAAAAAATCAGTGAACAGAATAAGGTGTACAAGGGGAAAGTGATTGGTATAAGAGATAAAGAAGGAAAAATAACAGTGGATGAACACCAATACAAAGCAGTATGGGCACAATATTACAAAGAATTACTAAATGGTGACGAAGAGCGGATATTAGAAGAAGACGAGTGTGAAGAAGATGCAGTAAATGCAGACTCAGAGACACCAACAAAAGAAGAGATACAGGAGATTATAAATAAAAGTCATAATGGGAAGGCGCCAGGAAGAGATGGGATTAACATGGAGTTAATAAAATATGGAGGGAAAGAACTATTAGAAAGACTGCATCAATTGATTAAAAGAATATGGACTGAAGAAAAAATACCAAAAGAATGGGAAGCAGGAGAAATCATAACCATACATAAAAAAGGAGATCAGAAATATGCAAGAACTACAGAGGATTAACGCTGTTAAATAACGCTTACAAAATCCTGTCAACATTAATACAAAAAAAGACTGAAGAAACAAGCTGATGACATAATAGACCAATGTCAATGTGGGTTTACGACAGGAAAGTCGACAATAGATGCAATCCACTCTATTAAGCAAATCATTGAAAAAGCGCACGAATTTCAACTGGATCTAGAAATTCTTTTCATAGACTTCGAACAAGCCTTCGACTCTATCAGAAGACGTAAATTACTGAAAGCATTGAAAGAACTAGGAGTATCTGCTAAATTAAGAAGGCTAATAAAGGTCACACTAGAAAAAACAACAGCAACAGTAAGGACACAAATGGGAAACACAGAAGAACTTGAGATAAACCAAAGCGTAAGACAAGGCGACGCACTTTCAACGACACTTTTCAATTTAGCCCTAGAATATGCGCTGCGGAAAATAGACAAAAGAACAATAAAAACAAAAGGAAGTCAAATAATTGCGTATGCCGATGACTTAGCGCTTATTGCAAGAAACCGCAACATAATGGAGGAGACGCTAAAGTAGATAGCAGCTGAGGGATCCGCAATAGGACTCAGAATAAACGAAAGCAAAACCAAAATAATGAGAATAGATAAACAACTAGCAGATGTTGAATGTAGCATTGTAATTCTCTATTTTAGTACACTCTATAGGTTATACGTTTTATTTTGCACCACTGCAGTTGTATGGATTTGTTTTTTGTTTTTTTTTAATTTTGACGTATAAAATATACTTGTCACATAACATCCTATTTTATTTCTGCTATTTCAAAAGAAATAGTATATTAAGTATTAAGAACACTAAAGACAGTTTACCGATCGACGATAATGTTTGGCGACTGAGCGAAGCGTTCAGTAACCTGAATATTAATGTGACAGTTGTAAAATAATTGTGTCAGAAATTCTGATCAGTAAACCATTATTATTAAACTATTATTATTATTACCATTTCCAATTGTACATTTAATTTTAATATTAATAAAACTCTGGCAGGTGTTTCAGTAAACTATGAATTTCACTTACTGTTCGCTGAACGGTAAGTAAATTACTTACCGTTCAGTTGGACTCATTAAACAGAAAATGCCACCTACTGTTGTCAAAACAGTGACAGTAAGTTGACAAATATGAACGATCGCACAAAAAAGAATATAATTACTGAAATAGAAGACTCATTTCTTTATTATCCGCCAGATGGTCTTGCAACAATGCTGCCGCGGTGTTGTAATCATGAAACTATTTTAGTGGCGCGCTTTTTAAATTTATAAGTTTTAGTTTGTGGTTTAAAAATTAAAATTTTAACATTCAATATACATTAAATATCAAGTATGGTGAATTTAAAATGGAAATTTAATTCAGCATAATTGATCTTTAATGTATATTGAAGGTATTCTATGCTTTAATTTGTTTGTAAAGGTAAGAAAAGAATCAAAAGAATTTTGCAAAACAACTTTATTACATAAATTAAAACCGCTGCCGAATCTGCCATAATGCTTTCTCATATATCTAAATAAATAACTAGAAAGCCCATAATACCGTCATTTTGAACTTTTTCATTTTGACAAATGTTTTACTCTTAGGAATCTTAAAAATACCCAGCTTAAAAAAAAATTGGTTGATAAATTAAATAAACATAATAATCCCCCATTTCTAAAAATGGTTTTTTTCATCGATAACTTTAATGATTCAAACGATATCACACACACAATCAGACACGAATTTTTTTTTCTAAAAATGTGTTTTTCGTATTTAGGCCACAAAACGTTACGAAATGTAACAAAAAGTTTTAAAAACTGAAACGGACTACATATCTTTCCTTTTACACATACATATATGGGAAAGCAATACATACTACAATTATATTTATAGATCAATTAAATTTACAGGTTTTTTTTTAATTTTTGTGAATTTCTTATATCTATCCCTAGCTCAAGTTCTAACATGTCCCAACTTATTTTTCTTAATATTGACATCTTTTCCCTTTAAGGATTTATTTATATTTCTCACCCATACAAATACATAAAATTTTGTTAAGTACGTACTAAATAAGTTCTTAATATTGTGGGATTTGCAGCGAAATTCATTAAAATCTTCATCTTTGTAGAGTTGTTTTAAAATAATTGATATTTGCAATATTTATATATGTAGAATTTTAAATTAAATGAATATTTTGAGAAAAGTTTTGAAAATGTTGTTGATGGACGAAGAAGTGCCTTGTGGCTATATGCTCTATTAATTATTAAGGAGAATTCAGAACTGTTTCCATCTTGTGTCAATAAATTTTGTCTACATTCTTTACATATTCCAATCTGTTTTAATATCCGTTTAGCCACAAATCCCGCAATATATGTATGTAAATTAGTTGATAAAATATTTGTAGGATTATATTCTTTAGTTTCCACTTCTGGCAAGTGTATTTGAACTGCCGTCTCTATATTTATTTGATACCGAGGGCTTAAAAACGTTTTTAAATTGTCAAGGGTCCCTTCACTCCCTCATCTTTATAATTTTGCCCCTGGTGACTGTGTCCACATAAAGTTATTAATAATTAGAGACACATGGCTGTAGCCAAATTAAGAACATGTGGGGTTATGTTCCTCACTCCCTGACTTCTTATTTTGCAAAAAAAGTTCTCTAAACCATGTTGGTTCAGGTTTCTCGGCAACATAAATGTAAAGCCCATGTTTTTTAATTGAGCCCATAAATATTTTATGCCTTTTATTGTATGAATCCAACTTGAGACAGATGGCGGCACAAAATTTACACCTGTTGGTTTTAGAAAAACTAATGATTCCAAAACCTTCACAGCTTCATTCCAGAATGCACGGTGTATGGTATTTTCTTTTACAGCACATCTTAAATACTTCCCATGTGTGGGTTGAATAACGCAACTGTTAACACTATCAAATAATTTATCCATAAACAGTGCAAATGATGCAGTTCCTTCAGCATTGCCTGGTAATATATTCCAACCTGAAACAAGGGCACAAAGAATACGAGCATTTTCAATGCAAAAAAAAAATAAATTTTATGTGATTAGCAGTATTAAGTATGACAGTAATAAGATTTATGAAAAATTACCTGTTTGTGTAAGGAATTTAATATTTGAAGCTACCCTTTGGCTGAAAATCTGTGCAGCCAGGTTAACCTTCATTTTGTTCATTTTGGTTTCATAAATGTGGGCATCATTAAGGAAATAAAATAACCTGTAGTCTATATCATCTGGGTTATCAGATTCGTATGCTGCCACAAAGACCTTCCACGATGCTTGCTGGGGTTCATTAGTTTTCCACTTAAACTGTTCATCAGCTTTAAGCAAGTTATTTCTTATACCCTTCAACATATGAGGAGGGTCATACAACGGCACAATTTCTTTTCCATTATGAATAAATCCAAACTTTTTAAATTCAATGTTATGTCTGAGGTAATTTTCCTACTTTGTCGGCATAATTCATTAATAGCTGCTTTATTTTTTGAGGCCTGGTCGCACACTGTAGCCACAACTTTCAAACCAATGTGTTGTGTGGCTGTTATTACTTCTTTCAAAATTTGAACCAATTCATTTGTACGAATACCACTCTCCACATAGTAATATACCAATCGTTGCTTCCATTTTTTTCTTAATCCGTTGGCCATAAAAACTAGAGCATGATCAGCGAACTTTAATTTTCTTTCACCTCCTAAATCTACAATACCTTCAATAAAATCCTATTTTAAATTATAATTGAGTCCTGCAGATAAGGACACTTCATCAAAAGATAAACAGCATACTCTATCTTTTTTAGACATCTTTGCAACAGCTGATTTTAAAGAGTCGAAAATCAAATTGTTGATTCCACACCTTATGGGTATTTTTCTCAATAGCCTTTTTAATGTTTGTTTAGAGGGCAAAGCAATACAGTCTGTAGTAATTTGTAATTTTTATTTGAGTTTCGGCTTAAAGTTAGGGCCAACACCTTTCTTCTTCACTAAATCGTCTACCTTTAGGTTTCATCTTTTGATGTTTTAACTGCGACATGATGAATTTATATGTAGTTTTGTTAACAAAAGTTTTAATAAATTCATCTGAAGTGGAGAAATTGGTGGCTTGTTCCAGGCACAATTTATAATCTTCAAAGTCCTTGATAAGTTGCCTTGATATAGTCTTCAAATTTCTGACTGTTCTGCATAATTTTTGTTTATGGACTTAGCTGGGCAACTTGTAGCAGCGATCGACTTTAACACACTAAATCTCCGTTTTAAATCTCTACGTGACTTTGGGGTTCTGCAAATTGGTAGTACTAATGATGCTGCTGCCGGTGGAATTTGACTTCTCACTGTGGTTCTAAAAAGTAAAGTAAATGTAAGTATTTGGAATATTTTCTTACTTATTAAAACAAAAATAAATCTTAATTGAGAGATCAAAATTCAGAAAGTTTCATCAAATCTTTTGAATAGCATGAATGAAATTTATTTTCTAAGAAAACTGTTATCCTTTTTTGGCATGCAAACTTTTTTCTTTCACTATCAGAACATTACTTAACCTGTTAAACTATATCAATTCTTTATTTATAATTAAGGCCTTCTGTTGAATAATTTTAGGAATCTGAGGGAATATTCGTTAATATTAAAAACTAATTGCCAGTGTGGTTTTTACACCCTATTTTAATGCTTGAGATTCAAACAATGCTCAGAGAATAAATCTTACTTACTCACTTTGTTAATAAATAAATAACATATTACCTGTCGAACAGGATGGCCCTGGCACAAGTGATAGTAGTTCATCAGTAGATGTAGAAGGTTGCTCTCTAAGAACAATTTCAGTAGACAAAGATCTAATAAATGAATTGTTTAGTGTAGGTTCATCGTTGTATCCTGCAACACATATTAACTTATATTAATGACAGTGTTCAAATGGTTTTCCTATATCTTCAGAATATGTTTAACTGAAAACCCATTAACATTTTACTTTTGATGGAAAAAAAAGATTATTTAAATTTTGGCTATCTACTGTTAAAGATTTATAAGAAGAGTAATAGGATATTTGTATTTTTTAAGTAATTTACACAAACAGCTTTAACCGATTTTTACAGTTACTACTGAACCATGTTTCTGAACTACAGAAATTGACATATTATACAGTAAAACCACAGTATACGTCTACGAATGCAGTAGTTGCACTACTATAATAATTTTCTGCTAAAAATATCTCGCGCAAGTTACTGCGCATTTGTCAAATTCGTTTGGTTCTCCCCGCAAATTCTGTATTCTAACCTAACTTTATTTTTTTGTTCTTATACATGTGTTTTTTTATGTAACAGAAAGATGCGAGTGAAGTGTTGCGTTACTAATTGCAACAATACTTACCCGAATTCCAATTTGAGTTTTTTTGTAATTTCTGGCAATCGGTAAGTTTTTAGTTTACCTCTGCAGTAGTTAGTTAATTGAATTCGTTATAGAACTGAATGGCTTCTAAAAATTGGAAGACCTGATTTATTGTCAAGCAAAAATGCTAGAATATGCAGTGCACATTTTGAAGAGTGCTATTTTAAGAATAGAAACTAATCGACTTTTAAGTAATGCTATACCGACATTATTCCTTAATGGTAAAGTAGTACATTCATAATGGGAAACGTATATGTTTATAGTGTATGGTTATTACAGATATGCCTCAATTTGTTGCAACAGGAATTGAAGAAAGTGTTGACGATCCTGGCCATAACTGTCGAATCGATCACCAACTTTACCAAGTACTTCAGGGCAACAGCTAGGTAATGTTGTTTAATTGTTATATCATGCACATGTTTGGTAAGATTATAATGTAATACATGAATGTAATATAAATTAAATACCAACAGATTCTGGAACGCAAACCCCAAAAATGTTATCAGTGTTGACACCGAGAAAGAAAAAGATGAGGCTTGAAAACCTTAAGTTGAAAAGACAATTAGAATTGTCCACAGCTGAAAAGGCACCTATAGGTAGTGAAGAATTTATGAATTTTGTGACAAACACTTTCAGAAAAATATGTCTACTTTCATTAAGACCCAATTCAAGTTGTCACAGAAACACAACATAAAGGGATTTCGGTATACTGATGAGTATAAGCAATTTGCTCTAAAATTTATTTTCTTGGGCCCAAGGTGTATCGGGCATTATCAAAAACGTTTTATTTACCTATAAAGTCAACTCTTTGTCGAATGACAAAAAAATGGAATGTGACTTCAGGCTTTAATGATTTTATATTTACAATAATTTTGTCTAAAGTTAAAGTAATGCCTGAACTATCAAAAGATTGTCTACTATTAGCAGATGAAATATCTTTAAAAACACATTTATTTTATGCTTTAAATCAAGACAAATTTATTGGGTTTCATGAAAATTGTACCAAGAGATCGTACATTCCAGCAAACAGTGCTCTTGTTTTAATGGCTAGGGGTATTCATGTTCATTGAAACAGCCCATTGCTTATTTTTTTGTAAATAATTCATGTCCTGTGGCTGATTTACAGATTATTGTATTTCAAACTATAGAAAGTTTATATAGCATAGGATTTATTTCAGATCAAGGTCCTAATTTTATGAAATTTTCTAAAAGTGTAGGTGTTACTGTAGATCAAACATATTTTTTGGTAAACAATAGGAAGATATTTTATTTATTTGATACTCCCCATCTTTTAAAATCTACTAGAAATAATTTTTTACGATATAATATAGTTTTTAGCAAAGGTTCCACAAATAGTGCATATGTAAAAGAACTCTACAACAAAGACAAGCAACAATCTTTTAGGCTAGCTCCAAGGTTAACTGACAGCCATATTAATCCAAATTCATTTGAAAAAATGAAAGTAAAATATGCAGTTCAACTTTTAAGTGCATCAGTTGCTGCAGGTTTAAATACTTATATTTACCCTCATTGGCAATGGCTACAGCAATATTTGTTTCAGATTTTGATAATTTATTTGATATGTTGAACTCCAACAATTTTAAGAGCACTAAAGTTTTAAACAGACCATTTATAGGTAAGGATTCCCAAATTAATTTTTTACATTCCATGTTGAATACATTAAAAACCATGGAAGTTTTGGATGATCAACACAAAAATATCAGTAAATCTATGAAATTTATTAATGGATGGAGAATAACAATTACTTCATTTTTAAGCATATGGAATGTAACTAGTAAAAAACGAGGTTTTTTGTGTTCTCGTCGATTCAATCAAGACGTTTTAGAAAACTTCTTTGGTTGCGTCAGACAAGAAGGTGGCAATTCTCTTAATCCAACTTCAATTCAGTTCACTCGAGTTTTAAAAAAATTGTTTTGTTTAAATTATTTTGAATTTGCTGAAGGGTCCAAACTGTATCAAGATTTAGATGCAGTTTTAGCCAGTGGAACTTCAGAAAACTGTGATAGTTTAAGCTATGCACCTTTCAATGTATCTGAAGCACCAAAGTTTTTTATTAATTCGCATGATCATCAAACCTTATCATTACCTGAACAAAATGCTATCACTTATATTAGCGGGTATTTCTTAAGAAAATGTTTTTTAAAGCACTATTGTGCTAACTGCGGTAATGCATACAGTGCTAATGACCAAGAATTATGCAATACAAATTTATTAAGTTATTTTAGGGTATATGAAAATGAAAAAAATCAATTTGGGAATCTTACAATGCCTTAGGAATTATTTATTAATTATATAAAAAATTTAGAAATCTTATTTTGTACAAAATTTCCAGAACTATCCAATCAAAATAACGTTGCTTATCTGTTTCAACAACAATTGCAAACTGTACCATTTCCTATTGCATGTCCACATTTTAAACATGATTATTTAATAGCATTATTTGTTCGAGTCAGAATATTTTTTGTATTAAAATTTTTTAACAGAGACGTAAAAGCAAACAAAACTAATAAAAAATGTAAGAAATTTATTAACTTGCATCATTTGTAATGTTGTTTGTATATGTAAATGAATAAATTGTTTGATACAACTGTTTTTTTTTTACTAGTAGGTATTAAATGCACCCAATGCTTACTAGTATTCAGTGTCACATTTAGCTTTTCGGAGGCCCAGTTAATGGGATATGATATGACACGAATGTGAAAATCATGCATATCACCATCATTCACATTCATATCTATAATCAATTTTAAATTCATGCTGACAACTTTCATGGTCGATAGTATTTGGGATAAATGTTGAGCACGAATAAAGTTCCTAGATATACCCAAGGACTTTAAGCATGAACACCTCTAGTTTGTACTCACCAGTCACCATAATGCATAGTTTCAGTAGGTTGCACCTGTACTGATTTAGAACGGAAATTAGAGATACTGTTTTTTATCTATCAGTTCATTTCCACATCAACTCAGGAAGAGATTTGAATCAAAAGTGTGACTAAAGCCTATAAATTTTAAAATAAATATTAAACGGATTAGAGGCCCCTTAGAAAGCGAGGTCCCGAGTTATAGTCTCAAGTGCCCAATAGTGAATGTGACACTTCAGTACTACTAAGAAACTAGATAAGCGAATTTTATTGAAGTTTGAGTTATTTTACGTAATTTATCTCTATGAATTTCCCTTTTTTGTAAGGAGTGATAATTTTTTTTGGAATAACTACAGCGCAACCTCTTATAGAACATCCGATAGTTACCCTAAAATAGTAATTACCCATCACTTAGTTTCAAATCTTTCTGTGGCAGAGGTGTGACAAAATCTGTGCAAAACGAGAAAAGCATACACATCCTCAGAAAAATTAGGTTAAAGGATTTTAAAGTTACCACGAACTCTAGTTGGCTGCCAAACAAAATACACCGCCAATGCGCAGTAACCTATGCGCAAAAAAACTGAATACAAATTTTTCCATATATTTTATAGGAAGTGCAACTACTGCATTCGTAGACGTATACTGTGGTAAAACTCCATTATAACGTACACACTTATCTTCTTAATCCTGTCCTCTTATACCATTATTGGTGTCGAGGTGTACACACTTATAAAGTACCAAATAAGTCCAGACAGTTTGTTATGGAGCCTTCAATAATTTATTATTTTCTGTGAATACAATACATGGGCCGATACTATAGGTAGAGGGTGAAACTGTTTAATGCAGCTGAAGTTTTTTAATGTACTTCACACTTCCAATGTAACATCAATTTTGAAGATTCCTTCTGACGTTATAACCAACTTTTACTGTATTACTATAATCACTACCTCACCTGGTAAACCAAGAGTTGGCAAACTCCCTTCTATAAGGGAGTCTTTGACATAACCTTGATAACACAACATGGTGCAAAGTGATGTTCACAAATTCTGTAATTTTATATACAACAGATGAATCCATTTTCACCAATTTTTCATTGCCGATTCAAGAAATCCAAATCGAAAATGACTACAACAAAATATTAAAGCCATTTAGTATCAGCCAAAACAACATAAATTGAGAAAAATATAGTTATCCTTTAGCAACAGTCTAACAATGAATGTATCGTCAAACCTACTCCAGACCTACATACATTTGCACGCAAACATATAAATTGTTGTATAAAAACTGTTTAAAAAGCGTTTGCAAGCACTTCATTAAAAACATTCAAACAAATGCACCATTGTTTTCTGTTTCCCCTCGAGAATGGAAAACACAAAAATATGTGGGCAAATGTTTGCAAGTATTTCTTTGCATGCAAGTGTACGTGGGTCTGGACTAAGTAGTATAGGTGAGCTGTTTACATGCATTTCTGGCCCGTTTTGAAGGCGTCCCTACGTAAAAACAAATACTACTTACCAGCCTAAATACGGAAATCGAAACATCATCGCCGACTTATTCGAGTTTTTGCAAGTTGTAACGCAACAGTAAAATATTGTAGTATATACAACTCAATACAAAATCACAAACGAAAAATTAACAAAATTCAAAATCACAAAAAATATAACCTCATTAACCAACACAATCAACTAGAGTAGAAATATCAAATATTTCGAAACAACACAAGAGTCATGAAAAGCTGCGCGAAAATCAGCTAGTTTGCCAGTGGCGTTGCACGAAAATTTCATAAATGGGTTATGGGGTTAAACAGAAATGTTACAAATTGAAGTTAAACCAAGCGATAATTTATATAAGACTATGTTTTGTGAAATTTAGCAATTATAGCTTAGTTTACACGATTACAAATAGGCGCAGTTTTGTTTTGGAGCTCCTTGAATACTTGTCATCAACAATGTCTGCTGAATAACTTTATTTACAGAATAACAAAATGATTTATACAAAAGTACAATCTTACAATTTATCCTAAGCTACTGTAAAATGATACATGTACCCGCAAAGCATGAAAGAAAACCTTAATATCCGGCTCTTTGAGGGACAGTTTAATAGTATGTCGAATGTGTTGAAACTTAATAAACTAAATATACTATTTGAAAAGCCCTCAAAAAAGCATATTGTATTTTAGAAAACTATGTAAACTAATTCACATTAATTAAAACGTAGATGTGTATAACAAAAGCTTTCAAATTAATAACACAAGTAGTAAAGGAACAAGGAGTAACCGCACCAGATTCTTATTAGTTTGAATGCGATTACTTATTACTTTGGTTTAGGAGTAAATTATTTTAAAATTTATTTATTCACAAACAGAATATGAAATGAACACGTAAATATTTACAGAAATATAAAATTCTAACTCACAAAAATGAATTGAGAATTATAATTAAACCTTTCACTAAAATTAGGCCACAAAACAACTTATGACAAAAATCTAATCATAGGAAATTACAATTGCTAAAGTTTATTTTTACTATACCTAATGTAAAATTCTGGTAAATAGGTTATCATAAATACATACAAAAACAATTAAGAAATGATAGATGTTTTAGGGTTTAAACAATTGAATCAACATACTTTATTTTGGTTGAAACTACACATTCACCTTAGTTTTATAAAATTCACAAAACATTGAATAGATCACGATATAAGGTGTGTTTCATTATGGGAACTGAACAAGTTGCAAAGTACCTATAATGTGTGTAAATTGCAAATATTCCCTAATAAATTATTTTATTCTGTGCTCGGTCCTGCTTGTTGTACAGTGGCCGGCGTGTAAGAAGACGAGGAGCCGGCGCATCGCGAAGAACTACGGCGGTTGCCGATTATAATAAAAATACTAAACAGTGGCGTATCATATTTGTGTGTTTAATTATATGTATATTGGAAGAATGCGTATGAAGATGAATAATTCCAATATTTCCATTGGTGACGAGTTTTTTTTAACATTTGGTTTTTCATGTTTGCATAATAGGCATCTATCCCTGAAAGTATGTAGGCATCTCTCCCATTGTCTAATAAGTAATTTTGAATGTATTTTTAATATAAACTAATAAAAATGAAATAATGACACCGTTAGGTACCCATTAGAAAATTGTCTTAAAGACGATTAGAGGGGAAAAACATACTTATCTAAATAATAAATTTATAAGCAATTAACATGATGACAGCAATTAGAGGTTTGATATATAAATATCCGGATTCTTGGTACATATGCATATTAGTTTTTGAAAATTGATTATACGGTGTCAACATTTACTGATTTGCAATCGGTTTTAAAAAATGTCTAAGTCTGGAAAAATCTTAAACGGTCAAACGGGAGAAATAGTGCATAACGTGTTTCAATACTTTTAACACAAGAAGAAGAAACCGAAACCTTACGGAGCACCATGTGACGTCTCTGAGGTAAACTAACGCGGGAATTTGAACAACACCATAAAATCGTCTTTAGCGCATACGCGGCTCGTCTTCTTACACGCCGGCCACTGTAAGTCAGAGTCAGGCAATAGAGAAATTCCAAGATCGCCCTCATCTTCATCATCGGAAGATTCTTCAGTAGATTCATCTGAATCGCCTGCATTCACAACGAATCTAAAATCATCATATGATTTGTCAAACATGTGTTCTTTGAACTCGTATTCTTCAACTACTTTATCAACATGTGTACATATGTTTGCCCAATCTTCAGGAGCTATAGTGGCAAACTTTTCTTCAGCTAATTTTAATACATCCTTTAATATTTTTTTTTATCATTGTGGGGAACATTTATTTAAGACAATAGATGGGATACCGTCTGTGCCAGTCGCCTTGTTGAGATCAAGCCTACTGATGATCGATTCCAAGAGCTTGTACCGAAAATGAAATGGTTTCATAGCGTATGAAGAAGAGTTGACTAGGGGCACATCTTTTCCAGAATCATTGAGACACGAGTTTGATGCAAACAAATCCACAAAAACGTTGGCTTTGTCTACAGAATCAGCGACTACCGATCCGTCAATAGACGTTAGGGGGGGAAATGAACATGTTCCAAAGTTTTTACTAATGGCTTTAGTTAAAGACCAAATTTTACGACTGCCTAAAGATGTAGCTAGTTCATTGCATTTTCGTTGTTCGAACAACTTTTTAGTTTTAGTGATTTCACTTTTGCAGATATTTCTAGCACCAACGTATTCTACATGACTGTCGACCGATTTATTAGATTTCCATTTAATGTAATATCTATTTTTTAAAGATATTGCATCAGCACAAGCCTTATTGAACCAGGGTTGGGAACGTGAATTACCTATACGGTACTGTTTTTTGGGAATGTATAACTCCATTCCCATGAGGATGACTTCAGATACTGAAAGAGCGATGTCCGAAGAAGAGGACGACTTAAAACAATATTCACGCCATGGGAAGGTTGCAAAGAAATCCGTAAATCATTCCATCGAGCTGACTTAAAACACAACAAGGTTCTATCAGTTTTGCGAACAACAATGTAATTAGGTACAGTAGAAATGATTTTTATTAGGCAATGGTCGGAAAGACCTAAAGGCGAAAGAACGGAGGTTTTATAAACAAGAGGGTTTGATGTAAGAAAGAGATCTAGAAGATGTGGAGTATGACTAGGGTTATCAGGGATTCTTGTGGGTTCAGAAATCATTTGTGTGAGATCACATGGAATAGCAAATGTTTCTGCACTATGACCAGCAGGATTTGTAGTAGATGAAAACTGAAGCCAATTAAAGTTATGAACATTGAAATCGCCTACAAATGAGATATCACAAGATGGAAACTGAGACAGGAGATAGTCAACTTTCATACTAAGGTAATCGAAGAAGTCTTGAAAGTTACTGTCATTAGGAGACCTACAAATGCAACAGTAGAATGCAAGTCGGGTGACTCGGAGCTTTCAGAGGAGACTTGTGTTTCAGATAGAAACGAAATATCAGGTTGTAATTGTTGTTGTAATGTTGGTGAATAGCATTAAGATTAGACCTGATACCGCGGATGTTCCAGTAATGAATCAGAAAGTTGATACTTTCGATGACCGAGGTCGCTTGGGCCCTGCCCTCCCGGATATCCGAATGGGGCAGGATTTTACGTCCGGAATTTATAACCTTAGAAACCACAGCAATCTTATTTTTTAATTTGGGATTATTAATCCGATAGGAAGACAGTGAGGGCGAGAAGGAAGAATCAGGATAAGAATAGATTAAGGATGATGGAAAAGGTAACCGGCAGCC
Organism: Vesta saturnalis; assembly: GCA_036346205.1. Classification (NCBI taxonomy): domain Eukaryota; kingdom Metazoa; phylum Arthropoda; class Insecta; order Coleoptera; family Lampyridae; genus Vesta; species Vesta saturnalis. The sequence continues at coordinate 11,807 of JARFJB010001196.1, read as the reverse complement.
CTTACCGAGCTCAGAAAATCGGAGAGCCAATATTAAGGAGCCCATGGTAAGGGTGGTGGTACCTCCCCGGCTGGCATGGAGTATACATGCCTACCAACTTTAAAAGTAAATTTAAAGGTAGTATTTCTAGATGCAACGTACTGCTTCACTGCAGCCCATATTTTCTCAATTGGGTATAGTTCTGGATGATACGGAGGAAGTCTAAGCACTATATGGTCATATTTTGCTAATTCAGTATCTAAAATATACTGTTTGCACTTTGACTTATGCTCCTTGATTATTGCATACAACACAAGTTTTGTTGAAAGAGGATCATGCATAATTGAATGTTGACGAAGCCACATAATCATATCGTCCTTTTTGGTCATGGATGTTGGATCTTTATTTATTACCATATTGTGATATGATGCATTATCGATGACAAGTGTAGCTCGCTTTGGTATATTCGGCAACAGCTGCTTCTGTACCCACTACATAAAATTTGTGTGGTTCATATCGTTGTGGTAATCTCCTGATGTACTTCCTATAATTAATAAGATTTAGTTTTAGACTACAATTATGATAATGATCTTGTACCTGATTTGAACATAAGTAGTGCATTATTAACAAAACCTTCAGATCCACCAGCATGTACCATGATAACACGTGGACCTTTGCCAATAGGTTTTTTTAAAACCCAGAGTAGAATTATCTGTCCAATTTTTTGGGTTTGTATGACAACTGTTGATATAGGACTCATCTATAAAAATAATTGGTCTCTTATCTTGAATGCATTGCTGCAGTTGACATAAATATTGGATACGCTTTAAGCGTATGTCATATGATTCCATCAGAACCTTCCTTTTATCAACAGTGTTGCACCATCTACAAATTTATGCAATAAGTTAATATGAGTGAATGTCACAAATAGTTATATGACTTACCGAAAACCCAATTTTTTAATAATCTTTCCCAAAGTCGAAAGTCCACCTTTAAAATCAATACCCCTTTGCAGAATTTTATTGTGGATACCTGTTAATTTAAATGTAATGATATTTACCATGTAAAAATTGTTTCATTACCTTTTAACGTAGGCACTCTCTTTTCAATAATATAAAAATTATGTATAATGGATTTTATCTGCTCCAATTCCCCCTGATACAAATTACTTTTAGGGTTTGGTCTGTTTTTATTTTTTCTAGGTGAAGAAAACTTTGCTGCTTTGCCTTGGGAATTTCCTTCACATCTGATATAACTTTATAAGTGAATTCACCTATCTTCATAGCAGGTAAAATTCTCTCCTTAAAGTTTGACAAAGGGATTGTCACTCCCTCCTTGGCTTTTTTTGTCATGAATTCTATGATGTTTACAACAATTTCTCGAGCTTGACTATGCAGAATCTTTCCACGAACGCCGATCTGTTTCGATTTGTTTGCCATTATTTGGTGACTATAAAAAGACAAAAAACATACTTGTAAATTACGCTTAAAGCACAGATATTGCAAACTTACCAAAATATACACGAAGGGTCAAAAAGAGCTCTGAAAAGAACTGTTTATTAAAAGAAAATGTAAAAGTCAGAAATATAACCTATAACTCAAGCATGCACCAATATGTAAATAAACTACTTAAAATTTCTACGCCTATGAATTGCGCACGCGACGGCAAATTGTCGAATTGTGACCAATATTGGTTTGTGCGCACTGTGTTGTTCTGAAAGTATTCAACTTTCAACTTCTAATAAAATGGTTGGAAAAAATAAAGTGGGGAAGGGCGATTCTAGTGCCGCGGTATTGTAGTCAAGAACTTAAATAAAAAGTGGAGGAGCAATAGAATAAATCTTCGATTTCAGTAACTATATTATTTTCTGTGATTTACTCAGTTAATATTCTTAACTTGATGTGAGTTGTGATGAAAAGAACGCAGTAATTATATACAAATATGAAAACAATTATAACCTAACCATTGAGTAAAAATCATATACTCAATGACCTAACCTAAATTCATATACAATACAAAACAGACAAGACTTAAATGGTAACAATGCAACACGCAAATGCGCACATTGAAGATCATTTGTTACCATTTGATTCTTGTTTTCTTGTTTTCATATTTGTATATAATATCATTGTGAATGCAAACATTGTTCAAAAACCTATACTTTAATGATCAATTTAAAAAAGCACCTACAGATTGTGCGTAATATTCAGGTGGCAGATTCCGCAGCGTCTTTCAAAGCAATCTAAACAAACATCTCCGAAATGTGCATAGACATAGAGAGAAACATCTCATATGAATTTAGTGTTTACATAAACAAGTGCTTTGAATGGGGCATCATTTATAAATATAAAACCATTACGAGAACATTTAACAAAGTGCACCAAAAAAAATTTTTGAAAGAAAAATGCTCTTCAATAACAGAAGGTAGTGGCCACGGACCATTAAACACAGGAAGACCAATAAATGTTAAGAATTAATGAGAAACAGGACGACTGTAGTGTACCTTTAGCAGCTGGATGAACAGTATAAGATGGCACCAAAATGTGAAATAGCTCAGAATGTTTCTTAGACAAATTTTTATCTTACATTTGTATAAGCAAAACGTCTAATAATAGATTATTTTTTTATTGCCAAACAATATTGTAAAATACATGTATAAAAAACCTAGTCAATATTCCTAATAGTCTATAAATACAAATTTTAAATAACGAATTTTGAGTTTTAACACATGTAATCATTAAATTGTTGAAACCCAAACATTGTTATTTAATAGACACATAGAATAACAAACACCTTAAAATACAAAAATCATTTCGTTAAATGTCACAAGTTTTGCCATTTTCTATTAGTTTTTTGGGCTCTGTTGTGATCTTGATGTAGCCGTTTTATGTCTTCTACATATTTTCTTAGTATTAACCATATTGTTTTAGTATCATATGCATGTTGGCCACATTCAAACCAATCAAAAATGACTTTCTCCCTGACCATAATTTTCAATTTGTTTAAAATGTTTCAAATGTCCAATCTTGTTTAGATAAAAAACAACCGTATCAAAAATTTCTTCTACATATAATGTCAAGCTTTAATGTATATATTTTAGTCTCAATTTTGAGTCATCGTATTCTTTAAATAAAGTAAATATGTGTTGTGATTCTGGGTTTGTTACTAATAAACTAGTGTGACAATTACCATAGTCTAATGAACATATTTTCTTTGCTAAAAAACCACTCACATATGTAATAACGTGGACGTCAAACGGATCTTTATAAAATGCAAAGTTAATTATTGGTGGAACTGTATTTAATAATTCATTTTCTTCATCATCTAATACTATTTGACAAAAATGTTCTTGAGTTTTCTAAACATTTTCTGCCCCGTACTGCTGATTGAACAAAATAAATTTTACAAAGCATGTTGATTTATTACGCGAGTATGCAAAAACTTAAACCCTAAAGAGCGACTTATATCCCAAATCAATTGTATTACTTCTATATTGTTACTCCAACCATGTTTAAAGGGCATCGTGGATTTTGTTGTGCTGGTTTTTTCATTAATATAGTGTCACGGCGGTAGTTTGGGGGCGTAAGGCGTGACGTGCCATTATGGCATTTTAGGATCGTTTGTTGGGTTAGGGGTTGGTAGAGTCGGTACAAAGTCAGTAAGCGTTAAAAATAATATAATAAAATAAAAGTAACTCTTACATAATATTACTGCTGGCCATCTTTGGAAACTTTTATGACTATTTTCACAACTGATATTTAACAATTAATGATCAGTACCCAGTGGTACAAATAACAATGACTATACTAATTATTGAATGATGCCATACATGATCCAGTACTACTATTTATAGGAGAAGGAATTGTGACGTTCTTCCTGTAGGACCAAGGCCCATTGATAATGACACAGACGGTACGTGTCAGGGTCTTAGGAAACCAATATCCGCTATTAGGGAAAATACGGTGAGGACATCTACTGATAGTGACTTATTTAATGATTTAATTATTTCCTCTAGAAAGCTGATGTAACTTCCCTTAAGTTGTGGATAATGATTAATACTTATATAATGAGTAATTACACGTAATGAATATTGAATATTGACAATTAAGATCACTATTGTGACATTTCTCCCGGCCCACAAGAAGAGCTCGTCCTCGAGCGATTACATACAAACAATTCACTAACATAGAAAAATTAAGGTCACTCGAGGATCGTTTCGCCACAAGCTGGAACTGTATGGTTCAAGTAAGAGTGAAAGAAAAACGTGTTGGTATTTATCCAATATTTTTCGTTCACCCTGTACATAAAAAACTATAAAATAAAATATAAGATTAAAATTTACATAAGTTGTGTTATATAACTAACACAGGATTTAGAAAAAACCACAAACAAAAAAGTTCATTAGTCAGTGTTTGTGTAATGTTTGAAGAAAGTAGTGATTCACATCAGTTATTAATTCTTGGATTAATCACTATTAGTGGTAAGTCAATTGTTTATCTGTCATTAATACACTACACATTTGTCATGTCACTACGCGATTTAGTTTCACGTATTGCGGTTCTTTTCTATTCAGTCTAATGTCATTGTTAAAACTTGATTGTGGTGACGATGTGTTTACTTCATTGCTGGCAGTTGGATTTTCGGTTGTTAAAGGTGCATTCGGTCGTCGGACTGGTACAATGGGCTGTAGATAGTCGTTTTCCGTTGTTAACGCAGTGGGTGTTGGTGGTAATTGTTGTAAATTCCCTCTTCTTGGGTGATTTAACTTTTCAATATCCACTTCGTTTATAGGGTTGCGTGCAACATTTTGTGATTGTGCATGCAATTTCTTAAGGATTGTCTTTCGAGTTCGTAGGAAAAAATAAGGAAAGATTATTGAAAGGATTAGAATTGTGGTAAAATTTAGGAAAATAACGTAGGTTGTGTACGGAGTATTTGTTTCAGGAAATTGGGTAATTAACCATCGGTCGTTCAAACAATCTGTGAGTGTGTCGAATTTTAGAATGGGATTATTCCATCCTGGTAGCGTTAAGCCAGTAAATCTTGACCAAGCTGCTGGAATCACTTGTTGTTTTGAAAATTCAACACTTTTATCCATACAATTATATCGTGGATAAATTGTTTCTTCGGCATCCTCGAAATAACAGTGACAAGGTATGCTCACTGATACGGCACCTATGTTTAGTGGTACCTCGACTGGATATATCTTCTGTGGACATTGCAAGCGTAAAGATGGTTTAGGATGAGTAATGTACATTTTCTGACTTCCTATCTGTGTAAGGAATTGACTATCATTTCCTGTTTCTCTACAAAGTAATGGACATAATGTAGAAATTTGCTTAAATGATCCTCCTGTAACACTTGTTTGATGCACGACACGGGTAGAGTGTTCGTAACTAAGTGTTCATTAACAAAACACAATTCTTCATGGTATGGATCACATTGGGGTACTAAAATTGTCCAGTTGTTGTTATTTTCACTAATGCCATGGTTGTGGGTGGCATATTGACCGAACATGTATAATTCTGCCATGCGTAGTTCAATGGAATGACCTTCTTCAATTGTATGTTGCTGAGTCGTTTTTGCAGCAACGGATGTGCAATCCAATTAATATGGTCTTGGGTGACAAAATGCATTCAATTAATGGCAATTTGTATAGGGCTGATATTGAACTTAAGGCTAAAACATAATTACTATTAGATACATTATATATTACATTTTCTAGGATAGTTCTTAGCTTATCTATAGGAATTATATCTATTTGCAATTTCTTGCTTTGACACATTTTACTATATTTCGTCCTGTTTCATATTGCAGTGATAACTCGAGGTACGCTAAATTTTTAAGTTCAGCGTCCATACACGTCAGGTTATTACGTGCAATATTTTTCATCGGGTTTGGATACCCAATTTCTGAGATAACTACATGATCTCTTTCTTTTACTCTAGTTAATAATAATAAAATTTCTTCGTCGTTAGTGAACATTCGCTTAACATGATTTCGTGTTACAATTTGGTAATCTAATAGTTCACCATCATCAAATAGGATTGAATCCTCTTTATCATGATATGTTTCTGGTCCTAGTTTAATGTTCGCAAAGTAATCTATATGATTATTCATCAAATAACAAAGGTATTGATTTTGTGAACAAAATATTTCTCGACATTGAAATTTGTCGATTATGCTTTGTGGTTTATATAATTTAAACATAATCTGTGCGGATGTTTGGTAGAAACTTATATTTGGTAAGCGTTCCAAGTGTAAACCGGAACTGATTTCTACATTCATTAGCACAAAACGTGCATTCCCGATTAAAATACTAATTATCGTAATAAAATTCATCTTCTCTTTATTTACTTCGTTATCATTCAACGATTAAAAAAAAATTATTTCATATCTACTTTCATACGTTATCATACTTTATCATTTTCTATCAATTATTATTCCATGTTTTTACATCGAAGCTTTACATTATCATTGACTTTACCGTTGTTCTTTGTAATGCATTAGTTGTGCGTGAATTGAAGTTTCCTTAAGAATAGATTGTATTATCTTAAACTATTGAAACTACTCTAAAGTGTGCTAGCGTATAAACAAACAATTAATTTGTAGTTCTATACAAAAGAAAAATTCAATTCAGCTCTTAACACGTTAACTTGAACATTTGATAAAATTTGCAATTAATGTTTGGAATATTTTTACTTAAAAAATTTCTTTACTTTGATTACTCGTTTAACTTCATAGGATAATTATTCTTGATTAATCAATACTTACTCATAATTCTCTTCATTGTAATACTTACTTATTTTCCATTTTTTCATTTATTTTACCTATATATTTGATATCAGTAGTAGTGGATACCGGCCTCCGTTATTTCCACTACTATTCCCATTGGTTATAAATAACTCTTAGAGAATACCTGGAATTGCTTCCAAGTTCTGCGCCGGTGATCTAGTGACGACAATCACATTACCAACTTCTAATGGTCTGTGAGAATCTTGCGCACTATTCGCTACTTGTAATTTAATTTCTTCGGTTTGCTCAACGTTGTTTTCGGGAACTGCATGGAATAATATAATAAAATAAAGTAACTCTTACATAATATTACTGCTGGCCATCTTTGGAAACTTTTATGACTAATGTCACAATAGTGATCTTAATTGTCAATATTCAATATTCATTACTCATTATATAAGTATTAATCATTATCCACAACTTAAGGGAAGTTAAATCAGCTTTCTAGAGGAAATAATTAAATCATTAAATAAGTCACTATCAGTAGATGTCCTCACCGTATTTTCCCTAATAGCGGATATTGGTTTCCTAAGACCCTGACACGTACCGTCTGTGTCATTATCAATGGGCCTTGGTCCTACAGGAAGAACGTCACAATTCCTTCTCCTATAAATAGTAGTACTGGATCATGCATGGCATCATTCAATAATTAGTATAGTCATTGTTATTTGTACCACTGGGTACTGATCATTAATTGTTAAATATCAGTTGTGAAAATAGTCATAAAAGTTTCCAAAGATGGCCAGCAGTAATATTATGTAAGAGTTACTTTATTTTATTATATTATTTTTAACGCTTACTGACTTTGTACCGACTCAACCCTAACCCAACAAACGATCCTAAAATGCCATAATGGCACGTCACGCCTTACGAAACTACCGCCGTGACATTTGGGAATTGCCTTATTTTTAATTTTTCACATTATCACCGTATAATGTAACAGTAGTACAACAATTTTATTATTAATTATGTTTATAATGTTAAATGCAATCATTATCCTTTATCTTTTAATTAAATACGAGATAATAGCATCCTAAGAATTAATTTTTTGCAATTTTTATTTTCATAAGTTTTTATAATTAATCTATTACTATATACATTAATCATATTGTGGTTTCCGTTATCGAGTGAAATTTTTAGATGTCGCATAGCACACCTAAACATCAATAATACGAAGTATAAATTTTAAACCAAGGAAAGTGCTATCAGTGGAAATTTAGATAAACACGTTTTAGATTCGAAGTAGAAATTTTTACCCCAAAAATAGTTAACGCGATCACCACCTATAACTAGTGTTGATCAAGATTGTACGATAAAAGAAAAAATAGATTTTTACCAAAATATAACCTCTCCTGAAGCTAACAAAATATCTTCAGAGAATACATTAATTAAAGTAGTAGAAACATTTAATCTAAATAATTCAGAACCGCAAACGATAACAAAATTGGACATACCAACGGTAATCATGGCAAATGCAAATATAACATTACAGCAGGTAAACGCTACAGCTGTTAGTCCTATATTTCCAAAATTCATTACACCAGATACTTTCATACCAGGAAAGTAATTGATTACATTCCTACAACAATATGAACGTTGCGCAGACGCTAATCATTGGACAAATGAGAATAAAATTACTCATTTCGGTACTTTTTACGAGGAAATGCATATACGTGGTACACACAGTATAAAATAAACGCCAATAATTTTAATAAAACATGGAGGATATTTCAAAAGAATTTAGAACATATTTCGGAGGTACTTCTTCCCTTATTATCAAAAATAAATTACGCACAAGAAGACAACAAATAGATGAAACAATATTGAAATATTACTATGATTTACTTGATTTAGCATCAAGTTACGCCTATAGTTCCTTTACCAGAAATTGTAGATTTTTTATAGAAGGCTTACAGCCAGGTTTAAAGTCAGAATTTGTTTTAATATGTCCTTCTTTCGATGACATCAATAATGAAAACTTTAGGGCAGCCGTATTTAAATTATCTCATTTGCAAGAGATGCGTATTCGGATAATATGAATAATCAAGTGCAAAATTTTACTCAATAGCAACAAAAGCCGTTAATACAGCTACGTCAATTGAGGACAATAATAACAAAAATAATAATTCATTCGTAAATGTTAAGCAACATTATAAAATAATTATTCACGTTAATAGAGGAACTTTTACAACAAAATTCGCGAACAAGAGATGCGAGACCAATTTGTTTTACCTGTAATAGGGCAGGTCACTTTAGCTCATCGTGCAACTTTAACCAAATAGAGCACAATATATGCCTACTGTAAATAGATTTAATTATAATAATCGTGGACGAAATAATCGTTCAGTAACTTTTACTAATAGAAATTCAAATAATAATTCCTACGGGAATAGAGCACCCCAAAGAGAAAAGTCACCGTGGAGGTCAAACTCACCTCATCCAAAAACGACGACCGCAGCATCGGTCGTACGAACTAACAAGTATTAAGCGGAAGATCGATGCTACGTTTGTATTGTCAGACAATTTATTAAATATTAAAGGTAACATTAACAATAAACTATCAGAAATTTTGATAGATACAGGAAGTTTTATAATGTAATAAGTAGTCATTTAGTTAGTAACATAGAACCCTTAGGAAATCATTAACATTACATGCGGCAGGAAACTTAAGAATACCTGTATTAGGAACAACTAAAATATATATTAAATTAGGAAAATTTAAGAAACAAATAGAAGCTTTAGTAATTAAATATTTACCAGTTTCTTTAATTTTAGGAACGTCATTTTTAGGAAACATAACGCTATAATTAATTTTAAAAATCATGTATAATTTTATGTAAGTATTATAGAAAATATAAAGTCACATTTGCTAATAATAAAGTAGATAGGAACTCATCGTTTAGTGCCTGTGAATAAAATTTTATCTACTGACACATTAGATAAAAATATAAAGTTACAATCGCTGAAGATGCCATATTAAATATAAACGAACCAAACGATTTATTAGTGAACATTGATTCTAGTTTATCACCAGAAGACTTTTGTAAATATTTTTTCAATCGACCCTGAATTTTATAATAAATCATCGGCAATTGTTACGCGATCACCTTATAAGCATAAAGGGAAATTCTACATAACTTTACAATTATTAGTACGAAGCAAAATTAAAATATTTTCGGGCACAAATGTAGGATTTTAATTAATAATCAAACATGCGATAACCACGCTGTATATTTAAATAAAACCACAAAACGGAAGTTAAAATGAACATAATGTTTCAAATCATTTAAAATCAAAAGAAAAGACTCAATTAACATCACTTTTAAAAGAATTTAATGATATTTTCGCGGAGGACGCAGCATCAATGGGTTATACAGACTTAGTTACGCACACCATCGACACAGGTGATGAAGCACCGGTAAAAGTCGTGCTTATAGAGTTTCACAAAAGAACGAGATATAATTCAAGACCAAATAAAGGAAATGTTGAATAATGGTATCATTGTTCCGTCACAATCTAATTATAGCCTCCAATTATTTTAGTAAAAGAAAACTGGCGATTTCAGATTCTGTATAGATTATAGAAAACTGAACGCAACAACAAAAAACAAATTATTCCATTAATTGAAGATGTATTTCAATATTTACATCGCGCAAAATATTTCACTTGTCTAGATTTATTTTCCGGATATTGGCAATGCGGCTTAGACGCAGATAGCCAAGAGAAAACAGCATTTATAGCACCGGATGGATTGTACCAATTTACGAAAATGCCATTTGGGTTATGTAACGCACCAGCTACATTCATGAAACTAATGGACCGTGTTTTTGAAGGATTAAAGTGGAAAGAGTTAATAGTTTACTTAGATGATATTTTAATTTTTCAGAAACTTTTGAGAAACATTTTAATACGATTACGTCACACGTTTGAACGGTTACGAAAAGCCGGTTTAACTTTAAAACCATCGAAATGTATTTATGCAGAACGCGAAGTAAAACTCTTAGGACACATTGTTTCGGATAAAGGTATATCGCCTGATGAATCAAAATTAAACGCCATGTCAAAACAATTCAAAGTTTCCTTGGACTTGCAAACTATTATAGAAAGTTTATTCGCAATTTCTCTCAAATGGAGACCATTGTACGAACGTACCAAGAAAGATACACCTTTCGTATGGGACCACGAACAACAAAATGCCTTTGAGACGATAAAAACAAAATTGTTAGCAGCACCTGTTCTAGCAATTACGATCCACAAGCTACCAAAGAACTACATGTGGATGCGTCAGGTATTGGTATCGGAGGAGTACTACTACAAGAACACGAAGGCTCCATGCATCCGATAGCATATATCTCAAGAAGCTTGCCAAAAGCAGAAAAATTATTCCATATCAGATTTGGAATGCCTAGCAGTTGTTTGGGGATTAACCCAACTTAGACACCTTATACATGGCAGACCAATAACAATAGTAACAGATCACAACGCCATCTGTTTTCTTAAAACATTAAAGAATCCAACAGGAAGACTAGCACGATGGTGTATAAAACTTTCTGAGTTCGATTTCACTGTTACGCATAAAGCAGGAGCAGCACATCGTGACGCAGATTGCTTATCAAGAAATCCAGTAGGAGAACCAACCAAAGAAGACGAAGATATTATAGAAATCCCAACATATTTATTAAAAGGTACGGACATCGCGAAACACCAACGAGAAGACACAAGACTCGGAGAATTAATAGAAGCTATACAAGAACCAGAAAAGCTAACATCGCACTACGCAGAACTGCAAAAATTATTTTTACAAGATGATATTCTCTATAAAAAGAACACTTCAACGGATGATAATCCAAATTTAATAGTTATTCCACGCCAATTACGAGAAGAAAAAGTTTAAGATGGTAATATTAAGATTATTTATTTTATTTATTATTTTAACGCTTACTGACTTTGGGGCCTCCACCAAATGTCACGGCGGTAGTTTGGGGCGTAAGGACGTGCCATTATGGCATTTTAGGATCGTTTGTTGGGTTAGA
>JARFJB010001195.1:4107500-4155000 GCA_036346205.1 Vesta saturnalis | reverse complement strand
TTGTACCGAAAATGAATTGGTTTCATAACGTATGAAGAAGAGTTGACTAGGGGCACATCTTTTCCAGAATCATTGAGACACGAGTTTGATGCAAACAAATCCACAAAAACGTTGGCTTTGTCTACAGAATCAGCAACTACCGATCCGTCAATAGATGTCAGGGGGGGAAATGAAGATGTTCGAAAGTTTTTACTAATGGCTTTTGCTAAAGACCAAAATTTACGACTGCCTAAAGGAGATGTAGCTAGTTCATTGCATTTTCGTTGTTCGAACAACTTTTTAGTTTTAGTGATGACACTTTTGCAGATATTTCTAGCACCAACGTATTCTACATGACTGTCAACCGATTTATTAGATTTCCATTTAATGTAACATTTATTTTTAAAGATATTGCATCAGAACAAGCCTTATTGAACCAGGGTTGGGAACGTGAATGACCTACACGGTACTGTTTTTCGGAATGTATAACTCCATTCCCATGAGGATGACTTCAGATACTGAAAGAGCGATGTCCGAAGAAGAGGACGACTTAAAACAATATTCACGCCATGGAAAGGTTGCAAAGAAATCCCGTAAATCACTCCATCGAGCTGACTTAAAACACCACAAGGTTCTATCGGTTTTGCGAACAACAGTGGAATTAGGTACAGTAGAAATGATTTTATTAGACAATGGTCGGAAAGACCTAAAGGCGAAAGAACGGAAGTTTTATAAACAAGAGGGTTTGATGTAAGAAAGAGATCTAGAAGATGTGGAGTATGGTTAGGGTTATCAGGGATTCTTGTGGGTTCAGAAATCATTTGTGTGAGATCACATGAAATAGCAAATGTTTCTGCACTATGACCAGCGGGATTTGTAGTAGATGAAAACTGAAGCCAATTAGAGTTATGAACATTGAAATCGCCTACAAATGAGATATCGCAAGATGGAAACTGAGACAGGAGATAGTCAACTTTCATACTAAGGTAATCGAAGAAGTCTTGAAAGTTGCTGTCATTAGGAGACCTATAAATGCAACAGTAGAATTTCACAAAATTAGGACCAGAATGTTTAAACCAAATCACGTCAAAATTTTTATTTTCTAAGGAAGAAACCCTCTTGCAAGCAATTCTGTCCTTGATGTACGCACATACGCCTCCTTTATATCGAAAGTTAGAGTGAAGATGGTATTGAGGAAATTGCAAGTCGGGCGACTCGGAGCTTTCAGAGGAGACTTGTGTTTCAGATAGAAACAATATATCAGGTTGTAATTGTTCAAGATGTTGGTGAATAGCATTAAGATTAGACGTGATACCGCGGATGTTGCAGTAGTGAATCAGAGAGTTGATACTTTCGATGACCGAGGTCGCTTGGGCCCTGCCCTCCCGGACATCCGAGTGGGGCAGGATTTTACGTCCGGAATTTATAACTCTAGAAACCACAGCCATCTTATTTTTTAATTTGGGACTTTTAATCCTATAGGAAGACAGTGAGGGCGAGAAGGAAGTAAACACGCAGAATAGATTAAGGATGATAGAAAAGGTAACCGGCAGCCCTTACCGAGCTCAGAAAATCGGAGACCCAATATTAAGGAGCACATGGTAAGGGTGGTGGTACCTCCCCGGCTGGCATGGAGTATACATGCCTACCATCTTGGCGAAACTTGGCTAAAAGTTGTAAAAGAGCTAATAAGTCGACGTAGCCATAGTTCAAAAAAAGTCGGTTGCACAACCTTCTAGCCGTTGTTTTAGGTTAGGCCAACGTTCGCGCGCGAACAATGATCAAGCCTAAAACGTCATTTTACACCTTTTGGCCAACCTTCACCAATATCGGCCATGATGGCTAGACGTGTGTGTGTGTGTGTGTGTGTGTGCGCGTGTGTGTGTGTGTGTGCGTGTGTGTGTGTTTGTTGTGTGTGTGTGGTGTGGTGTGTGGTGTGATTGATGGTGTGTGTGTGTGTGGTGTGGTGTTGTGTGTGTGTATGTATGGTTTGGTGTGTGTTGTGTGTGTGTAGTGTGTGTGTGTGTGTGTGTTGAGTGTGGTTGATGTGTGTGGGTGTGTATGTGTCTGTTTAATATCAAAACCATGTTAATGTTTTCATTTAAATGTTATCAAATCAACGTCTTGAGGATGAGGTTTTAAATCTTGCCTCTATAACCAAGATGCATTGATAAACGTGTCTGTGGTTGTCGAGGGGTGTAACTAAAATTACACCGGACACATTCGCCGACGTATCAGCGCGCCCATCTGGAGGTCCTTTGTAACTAACTTCAGGATCAGTTGAACTACTCTGTGGCGTCACTTGGAGGTCCTTTGAAGCTGTCGCAGGTCTCCCCATTTTACTCATCTATCTCATTAAATATAAGGCGACCAGTCGTTCCATATTATAGGGGACAGTCCCTTTTTTAGACGCATCATTTCGTATATGTACCTAATTATTTTTATAAATTACGTAAATGTTTCGTAGATAGAGCGACTTTAAGATAATACACAATAGGATGACATCATAAGTTGTACAGTTTACGAGACTTTTCTAGCATTTTTGTCGACTTAAATAAGTATACCAGTGCGTGTGAATAAATATAGTGTAATAATGTAAATAGTTCGTTGGTTAAGATTAAGTGTTGATGAACAACTGTTTTTAAATAAATAATCGTTATAGTGTAGTATTTCTCTAGGACGGCAGGAAATCGGAAAATACCAAAAAGGAAGAGTACGTTTAATAGAAATTTGGAAAGTAAATATCCATTTATTAAAGGACAACCCCAGATAGTTCTGTAAAGTGCTTAAAATGTTGTGCACAGTTTTATACTTGGTGGAAAGGCTGTACAAAAAGTAGTTTATTTTTTGTCCTAGTACAAAAATTAATTTGACCTTGTCCATACAATTAACTTCGTGTGAATGACGTTCATGGGATGGTGTTACTTCAACAAATATCTACAATTTAAAAAGTTTCACATGTTTATCACAAACAACGTTTTCAGTGATAAATAATTATTAATATTCAATGTAATTTTGCTTTTCATTTTCGTTTTAAGCAAGTGTAAGGTTATTTAAACGTTTTGAGTGAATATCTTCTATGAACAGAAATCGACCTTTGCTGTAGCCGCTGGCACCATCTATCTTTATTATTATTTCACTTACATCTGTCACATTTGAATCAAATGTATAGAGGTAAAGTCCAATGAATATTACTTACATTTTGTATAAAATCATGATCATAAGTCATAAGAAATTATAATAAAAGTATACTTTAAAGTCTTTGTCACAGCTCAACTCACTTTCAATTTCAAACTTTATAATTTGAAATATAGTTAAATATAATATAGTTTTATTTAGGATAAATGTGCGATGACGAGAGTTTGATAGTTATTTTTATCGAACATGCGAACGAGTTGCTGATTCATTAATTACGAAACAAATTACTATTCGATCTATAATAGTGGACTGTTTATGTTTTTAGCTAACTTCTTCTTAGTTTGTGTATTAAAAGTACTCGAAATGAAGAAATTAATCTTTTAAAGTAGACGTTTCTGTGGAAATAGAAGTTATTGCTGTTCAATTGAAGGTAATTTATTAAAAAATCCGGACATAAATTACTTTTATAATTTATTTAGAAAAATTGTAGTCGGTCCTGACTAAAAACCGGAGTTATAATCGTCGTTCTGGAATGTTACCGGTATTACGTAAGTAGTATACGTCAACGTCCGCGCTGTGTTTGTGTTAGTTACAAAATAATCGATACTTTAAAGTAACCGTGTTGCGCATGACTACTCTTATATATGGTTTTGCTTTCAGACAGAATAAATGTATTCCTTTACCTAGAATATCTACTAACTGAATTTTTATATTTGTGATATAAACATGTAACTTACTACGGTGCATAATATTTATATAAACAAACTACAGGCGTACATGGTTATGGTTAATTAGATACGGAAGTATTTAATTCAATTATCAGGGAATAATAACTTTTAATATGGGACGTCAAATAAAGTAGGGCAGAAAAATGTTTTCTGCATTAATTCGGTTTCGCGTTTTAGTACGTAAACTTGACTATTTCTACGAGAATTATGCTAATTGATTAAACGAAAAGGAACTAATGCTACTATTTACACGAGATTTGTTTCCACTAGAAAGTAAACACTTATTTCAATTGTATGGTATAAACTAATGTTTCTTTCTCACGCGGTTATCCTCTGTATTAGAATCAAAGAATTTATACGTACAACGTTCGTAATTGATGGTGATGCTGGTAAGGTGTTCAAACCTTCGGGAATGAATTAGTTTTTCAGGTACGAGAAAACTTACTTGCGGTACAGGTAGGTTTATCTTATTAGATTCCTGTATTAAGAAATATTATTAGGACTCACGTTACGTGGACATCTAACTAATTGTAATCGGTATGGGAGACGTTTGATCGCAATTCTGGCAATTAAGCACTTAAACACACAGCGGTTTCGGCTTTATATCGCTGGAGGATCACCCGGAGATCTCTTAAAAATGCGGTGTTTGGTCTTGATATTATCTCCAGGTTGCGGGCGTTGCTTGTTTTTATTGCTAATTTTACCTGGTGTTAGGCGTGTTGTGTTTATATGTGTAATATATGTTTAGTGAAGGGCCATTTATAGGAATATGGGACTAACCCGTCTAGTGCTGTATCTTCGGGGAAGTGGTAAAATTCGAGCGATTACCCTTCTTGCCACTGGTGTAAATGGACGATGACTGCAGGGCGTCAGAGCCCGTCGTGACGGCGTTCTGGTTTGTGTATATGTGCTTATAGAAGATGACTTCAGGCTTTAAAGCCCGTTGTGACAACTTCTGAGGTGTATCTGTTTGTAGAAGATGACATCTGGCCTTATAGACCGTCGTGACAACTTCTGAGGTGTATATGTTTGTAGTAGATGACTTCAAGCGTTACGGTCCGTCGTGACAACTTCTGAGGTATATATGTTTGTAGAAGATGACTTCAGGCTTTACAGCCCGTCCTCTATCTGGGAGTCTGGTGTAATGTTTATGTAATGTGGTGCAATAAAACTTACGTGCTTTTAACCTTAGAGTATCTCGACTAGCAGCTTGATCGTATGACACTGATTTGCAGGTGACAGCGGCGAAGTAACGCGACGAAAGGTACGCGATGGTTTTGGATGAACAAATGTGGCAATCGGCAGAACTAGGTAACGTGTTTAAGGGCGGCTGGCGCGCGGTCGGTATATTATCCTTATGACGTAAAAACATCCGATGTTTTTTGAAATCTACGTCGGAGGGGATAAAAGACTTATTTGTTGTGAAATCTTATGTAATTTGATTACTGCGGGATACGGTGACTAAAATAATTAATAACAGGAAAATTTAGTAAAGGAAACTGGATCTTTACACAGTGTTTGCCACCTCGCTATTAACATAAATTGGAAAAGATCCGAAACCGTGTACAGAGACTGAAGGAGAAGGCAGGACACGATGTCACCTCTGTATTGACGTGAATACGACGACATGGAGGACTAACTGCCTATAACCAGCTGGAACGGATATACGATAACTTGAACACTGATTGCAAATATTATATCCGCCAGAAAGACTTTATTACATTACCTGAGCTGTTAGAGATGGCCAGTTAACCGAAAGGCTGCCTGCTAGAAGCCATAGCCCTGCCTCTGCTACTACCTCACCTCGAGTTCACTTCCACCGTCTTAACACACCTTCTACATGTCGTATTGCCCCAACTGAATCTACAACACAACGTACCAGTCTACCAGAAGATATTCCAAGCCTACTCTACAAACCAGAAGATGTATGTGGAACAGGTTGACGACAAACTGTTTAAGGGGAAACCGTTTTATCGGACATCAACCCTGGGCACCAGGAAATTGGTAAAAAAAACAGATGGAAATCTTCACGTAGACGAACCTCCAGAAGGAAATAAAATGATCAATTCGGGAACAAAAGTCACAAGCAAAATAAATTCGGAGTTATTTATGAAGCTTGTATTCCTAAGAACTCCCTGGGAGCGGAAAATGGCTTACGCAACTGATATGATTAATAAGAAAATACGATTGCGGCACCAGTTCTGATGGTAGTTATTTCTGGATCATTACACACCACCTTTACCTGGGGGGGGTTAAAAATGCACAGTAGGGAAGCAGGCGACATGAAGATGTCTGGTATGTGAGCTAGTGAGACACGTAAGTGTAATGCCTTATTCCGGTCTTCTTTTCAGGTTGGGAGGTAGAAAACGGATATCTAGTAGGTTGGTATCGGCCTTTTCCAACGTCCCAGTGCTGGTGTTTGTAGATCAAAATTAGTTTAACTTAGGTAGGTTTAGTACCTTCAGTTCTGCAGAGTGCTGGTTGACCTAATCCTTGGTTCCAATACACGTAGGAGGTTCAGATAGCCAGTTTTTAGTCTGGTTGGCTAGTCTGCGTATTGGAATGGATTCAGAGTGGTGACATGTGGGTTGGGAGTGAACAACTTTTGAATACCACTCGGTCATGCTGAAAATTTGCGTTGTAGTGGAATGTGTTAGTATAACATCTACAGCTGCTGGGAGTGAAATCAGATAGTTGCATAGCTTTGGTATAGGAATTACAACTCCAAGACTATATGGGTAGAGAGACTAGGTAGGTACGCGCGCCAAATCGGCTAACTATGTTGGTCGGAAATTACAAGGCCTTGTGAGGCGAACAATGTCACTGGCCATGGTTTATGGAAAAATCGAGTTTCTGAATAACATTTTCTTGAACTTACTTTCAGAAAAATTTTGTAAGCGCCTTTATCTACCAGTGGCACTACACTAGTGCAATTTTTCTTATGGTGTAACACGCTTAATAATCGGTGTTCGTAAAATACTTGATTACACCTTATGAAAGATCTTTGAATTACAATATTGCAGTTACAGTTTACGGGTGCAATTATAGGTATGAATATTTAATTGTCTTTTTTGGGGAGAACTATTGTTATAAATATAAAAAGACACAAACAATATTTTATCAAAGTTGACAGATAAAATGTTATTATCTGATCCATACTTAATAAATGAGAGATGTTTAGATGATTTATAAAAAACTCGTCCAAGTGTCTTCGATACTAACAAAACTGTATCAGCGTACGACAAAATCTAACCATCATCAAAATTAAGTTTTTATAGATCATTTATATAAATAATAAATAACAAGGGCCCTAAAATTGACCCTTGAGGAACACCACACACCTCAATACATTGTTGACTGATACGACATGTTTGCAATTGTACAAATAAGATTTTAATAAATTTAAATCCGTTTCTCTAACACCAATGATATCTAACTTTTGGCAAAGTATTGAGTAAGACACAATATCAAATGCCATGGCAAGATCAAGGAATAACGCAAAAGATGGTTTAGAGCCATCTATCGAGGTATAGATTCTTTTAACTAATATTGCACATTGCCCTTCTCTAAATCCGTACTGGTTATCTGAAATAATGCCAGCAGGCCAAAGGAAAACAACAATAAATTAAATAGCGATAACGATTCAGGACACCAACAATAACAAATGTTTTAATAACGTGTGTGACTTCCACGGGCACTTATAACAGCAGTAATTTTGCTGTAAAACTGCGGCATTTCTGGATCTTACTTGCGTACCTAACATGTCCTAGACATGTTCGATCGGATTACCTTTATTTCGACGGTATTTAAAAAGTCTGCGACACGACGAGCCATGTGAGGGATGGCATTGTTGTGCATCAGCAAAAAGTTTTCGCCGATTTGGGAGGCGAATGGCACGACATACTGTTGCAGAATATCTTGAATGTATCCATTTGCATTTAAAGCGCCACTAACAATAACTAATTCTGTGCAGTCTCTTAAACATATCTCACTCCAGACAAATACTGAACCTCCACCGAAGGAAAGAGTAGGAGTAAATTAAACTGTCCATATTGTCGTCGGTGGAGATATAATTTTACACTGCCATCGATGACAAAAGTGGCTCTAATCTGTGAAAAACGTTGGCCCACTTGTCATTTTCCAATTTTCATGCTCCCGAGCGAAGTGCAGTCTCGCCACTCGATGGCGTCGCTGAAGTTGTGGAGCTGTCTTGGTTCTATAGGACTTGAAATCAACTTCTTTAAGCCTTTGCTAATGTTCCGATTACTCATTCTAATTCCATGTACTTCGTCCATCTCGCTTCTTAATTGTGGTACTGTTTTAGGTTTCTTAATGTTTGCAAGACTCCAAATCTGCCATCGCTGGCCGTGGTTATCCGTTGCCTACCTTGGCCTTGTCTCCTTTTATACTCCCCAGTTTGCCTCCATCGTCTTATGTAACGGTAAACCGTGGATTTTAATACATCGGCAATATAAGAGTAAGATCTACCATCTTCAATCAGTAGGGTTCAAATTACCATTGGTGGACCTTTAACTATCAAAATTTTAAATGTGATTTTGTGTCACTAAATGTGATTGTAGCACTATTAATAACTGCGGTATCAGACTAAATAAAAAAATGATAATGCTCAGAAAAGATCAATATTTAATCTGGAATTATCAAATGATATCAAATTTCATTCTTTCATTCTACAGAGTGTCTTAAAAATTAACAAAAAACATTACTTTCTGTTCAGCTCTGTATATGACATTTCAACCAATTGTTTAAAATCAGGAATAGGTCTAACGTGTTCTTATCAAAGAATCATGCTACAATTACAAGAAAATTATCAAAATCGATTTAAGGGTTCAAGAGAAAATTGATGTCAAAGATAGAGAAAATTTTGACGGTTTCTCTTATTTTTGCTGGTGTGTTTATAACAAATAAGTACATGACAAACAAAAAAAGAAAAAAATGATAAAAGACCTTAATTAAGGTTACTTAGAAAGTTTTGCAATCTCTTGCTTCAAACTTCTAGTGAACCAGTAGAATCTGATTCAGACAATTCTATTTCATCCTGACTTGCAATAATTCTTCTTGGGTGGCAATTTTTAGTTTTAACAAAAATGCGACCATAAGAAGTCCAAACGTTGTGTTTAGGGAAAGTTTCTTTAGCTTATTTATAATTAAATGTGTTTGCTTAGTTAAAGATTCCGAACTTACTATTTTAGTTCCCTTCAGAATTTTTACTTTTTTTTACTTTCCTTATTAATTCAAGAAATTTATAAAATGTAAATTTAACGATTATTGGTGTAATCTTTTTTTGAGGATTATTATTGTCAATCCTGTGACAACGATCAATGATTGAACAGTTGAATTTCCAGTTCCAATGCTTTGCTGTCGTTAGAAATATCTCGGGCTTGTGGAATTATCAGTTTCTGAACAGCTTACTTTATTTGCCACACCTGGAACAGAACGATTTGATAGTTCCTTTGAAATTACTACTAAAGCGATTTTCGTCGTAGCGCCAACACCGTTTTTTTTCAGTATGTCAAACTCGGTATAAGCTCTGGGATATTTATCTCCTGTTTTTTAGGACCAGTGGTTGGGTTTGTAGGGTATGTCGATAGATCACTAAAGAAGCCCTGCCTAGACAGCTATCAGGTGAAGAATTTTAGTTCCTGGAGGCCAATACTTCGAAGTGTACTGCCATCTTCAACCGCTCATGTAAATTGGAAAATTTTTGTATGACTTATTAGTTATTCGGTACATAGATTTTTGTAGGTCCTTCACAACTGGCCGCTTCTCCAGTGGGTTGGATAGTTAATGGTTAAACTTTTGGTCGTTGGTTTACAGATGCATGTAAGGTTATTTGTTCTTCTGTCCTTAAATCGTAAGACATCAACAGTGCCCTCCGTGTCTAGGCACTAGGTTCTTGCCACCCTTTTGAGGGTGTAAAAAAATTTCCCAAAGAACAAGGAAAAGAAAAACATTTATGATAGTGGGTCCGCAGATAATTAATTTAATAATGCATTACGTAAGTTTGATGTGCAAGTTTACAATATTATGGAATTCACAATAAACCTTACGTGCCGTCGGTTTGAAAACCAACATTTATTCTGTATTTAGACATTTCTTGATAAGATCCCAATAATTTTGATACTTGTTCAGAGTGCTCCTCAAATAGCGTTATAAAAATAAATGAACCATAAAGAATATTTCACACATCTGCAAATACTGTATTAGAAAATGGGAGAATGTAAATCTTACCATCAATAATATTATAACATATCAAAATAATACCACGACGAAGCAAAAAACAAAAATGACCTGAAATTATGTTTATTGCTGCTATATCATTTCTTGTAATGTGTTCTGAAGCAACATTTTCTCGGTGCAATTTTGCAAGAATACATTCTTTCATGTTTACATTTGTCAGTTTTTGTCTACATGTTGGCGGGTGTTTGCAGTTGTTTCGGGTGAATTCAAGTGATCGCGGATTTTTGTGGGTGTTTGGGTGTATCTGCGTGTGCATGTACGCGCAAGCCTGTGTGTGCGTGAGTGCGGGCGTGCGTGAGTGGATGAGTACGTGAATTCGTGAGTGCGAGAGATCGTGAATGCGTGAGTGCGAATGAGCGTGTGATCGTGTGTGTGAGCGTGAGAGTTTGTGTGCGTGTGAGCATGTGCGCGTGTGTGCGTGAGCGAATAAGTGCGTGAGTTCCTGAAAGAGTGAATGTGAGTGAGTGAGTGCGGGTGTACGTGTATGCGTTTGTGCGTGCGTTCGTACGTACGTGCGCGCGCGCTTCTTACCAATACGTCAAAACCAACAACAAAAAGTATACATAACTTTGTTAAGCATAATTCAACATTTGGTATGTAATTCTTATAAAATACTTTCATACAAATCTAAATAAGCCTTAAGGATTAATTTAATTAATTTAAAAATCTGATGTGGGTGTACACAACGTTAAATTAAATTAAACATGGTGTTCATATTTGACAAATGTTAAAGAATCTCATTTGCATTAATGTGTTTAATTTATACACCACTTTGTTTAATAATTTAAACAGAATTGGATATTATTTTAGATTATATAATAGATGAAGAGAAAATCTTCGCAGGTAAGTACCTATAATTTTCACAATTCTTAGATGTAAATGATAAAAAAACTTATTCTTTTGTAGGTTTAATATAAGAAGAATAGTAAAAGGGTGTTAGAAATAGTCGTTCTACTATTAGTAAGCTCTATTTCCCATCTATTTGCTATTGAAAGATGACCTACACATGCTGAAGTTATGTGGCCGCCATATCAGATTTTTGCGTATGTAATAAAACTATGTTGCATTTGCATTCGGAAAAACATAATTGTGATTTATTATGTTTTAAATATGAAATGTACATATTCGTGGATCAAGCGTAAGTGTTAGCCCAAGCTTGATTAATATTATATACTGTTCTAATTATTGATAAATAAATGAATCTATTAAAAAATTCATAAAAAAATGATTACTAATAGGTATAAGTTAATTTACTATAACGTAATAAAGCAGTATTTGAAAGGAACAAAGCCATACTGATAATACATATTCAAAAGCAATTATTAAATTCTATTTAAAATGCATGAAAGGTTGACAAAATAACTTGCCGCAAAATAATTAACCAGAACAGAAAAATCGGTGATTACATTTGATCCAAGGTATCTACAGGAAAATTGGCAATCTTGTTAGAAGTTGTTAATTACGTGGCTTAGAGCTATTCGTATGCACCACACCACTTTCACTATAGCCCTGGATTAATAAACGAAAGCTTTGTTTCCAGAAATTGAGTAGCATTTCAAGCAATACAACTTTATGTAAAATCCAATAATAACATTAATTTGGTGAAAGTTACCGTTAAAATAAATATTTGAAGTTTGGTAGGTTGGCATTTTGTAATATTATTACTACGTGAAGTACATTGAAAGCTTAAATTTTAATAAAGTCAATTAAGTGCACATGATTTATTAATTATACATATCAGCTCTGTTATTCTTTATACTTTTTAATTGCATTCTCCTGTTGTAGCATTATTTTCTGTTTAGTTATAGTTCATCCTTTAAATTCTTGCTGGTACGGTTCTTTTTGATAACAAAAAGTCATTCTCGTTAAGTTTCTCTTTCGGCAGAAACACATATCATCTAATCCATTACTAATCAAGCATCAAGAAAATAAAACTAATAAATTGGTTCATAACAAAACGTAGAACAACATAGTTTCTTGAAATCTGCCAAAAATTGTTGACATTTTCATTGTGTTCTTTAAAGCGAAGTGGTTCCGGAAAAATATAGCGATAGTATCTGCCGATGCAGCACTTTATTCTATTAACACCCATTATTAGCTTAACCACCTTACCATTTCTACTTTTTCTTGCGTCGGATATGTTTTAATCGAAAAAGAATACGTGTAAAAACCGTCGACGTCAAGCAACAATCACTAATAATACAGATGCGCATGTTGTTTGTTTATATGAATCTAAAGCACCACCGATTTTTAATAAAATGTAATTCTTATTTTGTCGATTTTTAGGGTTTAGAAAAACGGAAAATTATAATTAATAGTAGTAGTAATATAGGGCCGATTCTGACTCAGTCCAATGTCACTCACCCTCTGGTGTCGAGAGTCCTAATTTCAAGGCCACACTTTTGGCGGGAAATTTAAATTTCAAGCTTTTCAAGGTCAAAATGTCAACGACAAAATGTAAATTTAAAATAGAATTTTCAAGGTCATCATATTACAATTGTTAGAAATCTAAAAATAGAATTTTCAAGGTCAAAGATTATTGACCTGCAGGGGTATCATGTTAGAATTCTTAGAAATATAGCTATAGCTCCTTTGAAGGATAGATTGTTGTCTATGGTAAAGTAGCTCAAGGTTAAATGGTTCATATATTGGCTAGATTGAGCCAAGGTCAAATAGTTGTCTAAACTAAAAGACCAAGGTGAGTATTTTACAAGTTCTGATAGGTACTCAAGGGCACATCTCCTTATACAAACCGCAGCGAGGTGTGTTGAAATCTGTCAGTTAGCAACTTGTAATTGTTAAACATGGAATTAGCAAGGTTAAACCAAAACACCCATTCCAAACTTTTTAAAAGTGCATGTGACCTCGAGATATCAAAAAGGTATAAAGTGATTAATGTGGCAGTAATTAATACTAAGTATGGTGAACGTATAGTGATGGAAACGTATGATTTTAAGTGTGTATTACCTTAGTGCATTTATGAGTATTTCAAAGAAGAAACCCGAATTGAAGAATTTAAAACGTTACTAAACATGAAGTATATGTTCCTAAGCGTTTGGGTGCAGCTGGAAAAACCGTAAACGTAACATTTTGTTTTTACTGGTAGTAGTGTTACAACCCCACCATATGTAAATTACGCATGCTTTACCTAGAATCATCTTTTAAACAGTGTGTAGTCGTAGTGCAAGCAAGTAAACTCGTTATCTAATTAAAATAGTGATGCTAAATAAAAATGAAGAGAAACAAGCTTAAGGTTATTCTTCTACTAACACTGACTGGTCATCATTTCAACATAAGGATCTGAAGTGTATAAACAAGCAGCTAATGAATACTTAATCGATTGTGCTTATTATAAACTATCGAATGTACTCATCATGCAACACGTATGGAAATTGGATACAATACACACTTCAACCTTGCACCAGTAGTAATAATAATAATGTAAAGTTATAATGTGGTGTTAGACATGAAGGAATGGAATGAACTTCTAAGATGACATTCACATGTAGAATTGCAATTTTTGCCATCCCAAGAAGTTGAAAACAAAATTGATTGGTCAAATGTAAACGAAAAAGAAGATATAACGTTATAAACCTCTATCTAGCAATCCTGGTATTTATTACAAGTGGGAATTGATATGACAGAATTTTGAAAACTGTTTTGATAGAACTGCTGTTCTGCACATTCAATGCTCATACTGTAGAAGAACTATTCAATTTAAAGGATATAGTATAGGAATAATTCCATGGTAGTGAGGATGATATTTATAAAGACAGTGAAGATGTTATAGATGCTAAGTATAATATTAATTCACATATGCTAAAATAGCTAAAATACTAAAAAAACGTTTTTTTTTAGTTGGCCATGGATTTAATCAATTCTTTATTTTATAATAGGCATAATAAAATTGCAGATAATAACAATAATAAAACATTAATAAACTAAAACAACAACTACAAAAAACAAGAAAAGATTTATAACAACTCAACAGTAATTATTTCTAATACTTATATATATAACAATTAGCATAGGTGGTTAATCACAAAAGGTGTTCAAAATGTCTTCCATTTTGCATTTTTGGGCTCTGCTTGTAACTGAACCAGTGGCGTTATATATTTGAATATTTGGCACTCTTCCAATGCAATTAATAAAATTTGCTCTGAGTTCTTCTACAGTATTACTTCGGGTTTTATAGACTTCATTTTTGATAGATCCCCAAAAATAAAAGTCGAGTGGCGTCAGGTCGTGGGAACGCGGAGGCCATCTATTTAGTCCATATGTACTAAGGCAATTTTCGCCAAAATTGACATTTAGTAAGTCCCTTACCATGTGGCTATTATGTGCTGGAGCACCGTCTTGTTGTAAATAAACACTATTTCTTGCAGCTAATGGCATGTTATCCAACTCTATTATTACACATTCTTCCAAAATTTGGATGTATCCTTGAGCACTCAAATTTTCATTAAAAATTCTGTAGTTAAGGACTCTGTTTTGATATAGCGCCACTCATGCATGGAACCCAAACCGTCCTTGTTGTATCCTGGCGACCGTCTGATCAGGATTTATGATTGACCAATATCGATTATTATGTCGATTAAAAATTCCTTCGCTAGATATAAAAGCCTCGTCGGTCCATATTATATTTTGAAAAAAATTGGGATTCCGATTAATCTGCTGCGAATACCAATGACAAAATGTTAAACGCCGCTCTTCATCTCCAGGATGTAAGTTATGAGCCTTTCTTATTTTATATGGTTTATACTTATGCTTTCTTAACGTTTTTAAAACTTTAGATTTACTTGTGCCAATATCTTTCTCAATATTACGGCTAGATATCGTCGGATCAGCAGCAACACAAGCTAAGGTATTTATTTCATCTCTTGCTCTATTTGCCTTATTGTAAATCTTACTTCTTGGTTTTCCAAATGATCCATACTCAAATATTTGTTGTTCTGGCTGTCGTCGTTCTGGATAACGCTCAAAATATAAGTCTAGAGCTGTGTCTTTATTTTTATTACTCTCAATGTAGCACTCAAGCATATTTAATTTTTCATAATTTTGAAAATTATTCATTTTAATCACCTTTTTTAAAAAATATAATCGGAAACGAAATAAGAATACCAATACATAATTGCTACTGAATTTTATGACATGTAAACAAACAAAAACAATTGCTTAAAACATTCAATTAATGGCCAACTAAAAAAAAATGTGTTTTAAGTATTTTAGCTATTTAGGACAATGCAAAATATTAAGTGTTATATATTGTTGCAATCTCAAGAAAGAATTCAATTTATTGAGATTATCAGATACAGGGTGTCCCATTTAAGAAAATGCTACTTTTGATAATATCTCAAAAAATCAAACATCTGTATTTTTTTTAAGAACGCCACTGGCTTCAACGTAAAAAGTCATAAAACTTTCGTATCCAAAGCTTTTTTTTATCTCCATAAATAACCGAGTCATAAAAGATAATAAAAATCGGCAGATTTTGAGAATCACTCTGTATCTTCGAAACCAATTTAGTTAGCGTATATCCGATTGCGCCATTAAACTAAACACTAAAAAATAGAATGGAACACGTATCTTAGTTTTTTTGTATCTCTTACCGTTTAGCCTATACCCTATAATATTAACGAAAAAAGAACCATCCTGTACAGCATTTACTAAATAAAGAAATATTAATACCCTGCTTTAGCCATCTAGGTAAAGAGTGTAGGTGGTTTATTGAACACTCTAATCAATAAACTTCCGATTGAATTGCATTCGTCTGCTTATCCGTATTGTGGCCCTGGTACAAATTTAGAGAAGCGACTCGCACGCGATGACCCCAGTATTAATCAATTAGGTGCTCAGTGCAAACTTATATCAGTTACAGAGATTGACGAGATTTAGAAAGTAGACATGAAGCAGATCAAATTTTAGAAGAAAAAGCTTGGGAACGCTTTAAATCATCAGACGCAACATTAGGTGAATGGACTACAGCTTTAGCAGTTAGTACCATCGTGAAAGCAAATAGAAAATTAGGAATGGGGTGTAAACGTCGATCTAACCTGAAGTAGAAGAAGGAATCATTATGAAATGGTGGAAATTTACTGCATTTACGAAAAATAACCGCTAAAAATTAAACCTAACGGAAATTTCACAGACACAATGAAGTCTGCGCTTTCAATGGCAAAACGTGTGGTAAAAAATTTTGTAGGAGAAAAAAACTTTAAAGTTCATAGAGTAACTCCCTTACCTAAACAAGGAGGGTTTTTACCATTTCTTATTCCGTTATTCACAGGATTATCAGCAATCGGTGCTTTAGATGGCGACGCATCGGGAATTGCTAAAGCAGTGAATGAAGCTAAAAATGCCAAAAAGAGACATCGCGCCATACCCGCTATATTCTCCGCGAATAAGAAAGGCGGCGCACTTTATCAGAAACTATATACATCTGATGGTGGTGCGTTATACTTAAAACCGTTTCCAAAAAACTGAATAGATTACCCGAGAGACCGTTAACAGATATTGATTTAAAGAAATACACCAGAAATGTACCTTAATTTAGGGCTATTCTTATGAGAGATAATATGCCTGAAGTCCCATGGAAAAATGAGTCTGGAATTATTAACTTAGGTAGTCAAAGTGGCCAGGTACGCGTTAGGTTTGCTACAAAAAGCGAGGTAAAAGGGTATGATATTACGATAGTTTCGGTAATCTTCAACCACCAAGCGAAGTGAACTATTTTCGGGGTTGTAAAATGTATTATAATTACAACCAAGGTCAAGATTTTAACACTATTATTTGCAGACACCTATGCTCACAATTTATATATAAATAATCGATACAACCTCAAATTTTCTCAGTTGTCAGTAACATTCAGTTTAAAAGGTATTGGTACAAAATTAACACACAGGCCGATTGATAAATATGGAATGATATACATGAACTAATCTAGAGATGTTGCGGGCAGAAAAATTGGCCGGAAATACAGGTGTAATAAATGACATAATATCAATTGCAGAAGTACTATATGAATATGGATACATTGAAAAACCAAACAGTCGTTTTTTAAACAGTATAAATGATGATGTATTGATCTCGGCATATCATAACTAAAATGCCCCTTCAAAAATTTGGATGTTCACATGTTCAGTATCAAAACCCCTTAGGTTAAACTGATTGATGGTAATCAATTTGATATTAAGAATTAGAGACTTGGCAATGTTGCCAATCCCACAGATCCTCAAGATGACATCACTAAGAAATACTATTTATCAACAAGGTTTAGCTTGGGTAGAAACTGTTTGACACAGTGGGCCGACCCGGAAGAAGATGGTGATGCTACAAGTAAAGTATACCTTTATTCTTGGCTACAAGCAGTTCAGAAAACCTTTAAAGGAAACTCTAACGCTTATCTAGCGTTGGAGTGAAAACTGTATCAACTTATAGAAATTGTGGATAAATTAATACGATTTCCAAATTACAACTCGTCAACGAATTGCACAAACCTGCAAGAAATAATTTTAAACGAAGTCGAGCAATAATTAAACGGTTTAATGACCTTTGGCAAACAGATTTGACAGAATTTGACACATGTCAAACAAAATAAAGGCTGTTAGTATATTAGTCGTTCTCGTCTGTTTTTCGAAATGCTTGTGGACCAAAGGATTCAAAACTAAAACGTGCATAGAAGTTACCAAGGCCAGGCAAAGAATCTTCAAACAGGGCTAGAAAGCTACCAATTTGCAGTAAAATGCAGGAAAATAACTTTAAAATGAGTATTTTGCTAAACTAATACAGCATTATGGAGTCAATCAGTATTCCACCTACGGCACAAAGAAGGCTGCAATTGCGGAATGTGTTGTTAGAACCATTAAGTGTGCTCTGTATAAGACGTTTAGCCTACAAGGTAAATACAAATGGATTGATACAATTGATACCGTAACGATGTATTGTAACACTCGTAAGCATAGAACTACCGGAATGAAGCCAAAGATGTTGGTATTCATACAAAGCTGGAGGCTTACACTCATATAAAAACATTCCATAGGAATCTATATTGTGTGGGTGACATAGTACGAATTAGTAAATTTAAAATAATTTTTGCCAAACGATACACACCCAACTGACTTGGTGAGCTATTTAAGATTGTGAAAGTTCGCATTACCAACTCCAGTACTTGCTTGTTGGAAGGTATGAAAGGAGCACTTTTACTGGGAGGGTTTTATGAATACGAATTACAGAAAACAAAGTATATGGTAAAAAAGTGACTCGCTCCAAGAAAATAGGTTATTCGTAAAGTGGTGGGGATTGGATGAAAGATCATGGATCAATAAAGACGGTACTGTTTTATAACAAGACATTTAACTTGTACTTTGTGAAATAAAGTACTTATATAGCTATAGCAATAGTTTTAACAAAGTATGTAGCTTTTACATAAAATAAACCATAAAAAACAATTGTATTTTATTTTAAATATAAACATTACATTAATAGACATTTTATTTCTAAAATTGTATCATCTTATATAGTAAACTCAAAGTACTTTTATAATCATTTAAATTACTTGGTGTCCATCCCAAGTAGGAATTTGTATTTGTTTTACCGTTATCGATGTTTTCTAATATCCAGTACTAAATTTTGAGGTGCTCAACGTTTTCCCACGGTTGAAATGTATATGTGATGTTTTGTTCTAATAATATTTCAATTAAAATATCGAGGTACTTGTAATTAGCACAATATGCTGCTTTCTCTATACATTCAGTTATAATAGATAAAGTGTTTTTATAAGCAGAGTTAATAATTTCTAAGCAAGATTTAACATTTCTTGAAATACGCAATGAATCATTACCCCATAATAAATTGTTTAGGTACATTTTAAGTGGTGTGTCACCAAGTATAATCATCTAAGATCCTATTATTTACTTCATTAAAGGTTAATGAATTGTAACCTTTATTGGTACACAACTTAATAAAGCTTTTAATGGTACTATTTAAGTTAATTTTTTATGAAATAATGTCTTGATAACATCATTTTCAAATTTCAGGAATAACAATATGTTGTAATATATTCAGTACAAATAAACAGCTTTCAGGGGAGGACTTTCCCATCAAAGAACGCTTCAGGTGCTTTCTGTAGATTTGATCACTACTATACCATAGTTCTTACTGAAATTTGTTTTTAAGACAGCTCTTAATGATCAAATTGTTTTCTGAAACAGAAGAGGAATTAATAAAATGCTATGTAGTTATATCCCCAAGGTCTAGTATCAGTGAAATTTAAATTTACTAATCGTTTATCATCGTAAGGATTAAGTGTTGCTTGATTCTGTTTAATTGTAAAAAATCATGTTTCTTTGACCTTACCAAATGTTGATATCGCTTTTTTACGTTACCATCAAACAAAACAAGTTTATTATCATTTATCGTGATCTGTTTGACACTTGCTTGGTAAGGATTAAGTGTTACTTTATTCTGTTTAATTGTAAAAAGATCATGTTTCTTTGACCTTATCAAATGTTGATATCGCCTTCTTACGTTGCCATCAAACAAAACAAGTTTATAATCATTTATCGTAATCTGTTTGACACTTGCTTGGTTAGAAGCCTTTAATTTTTTCCCTTTAACAGTTTAAGCATATATCCTACAAATTCTAACATAATTTTACCATAATCTTCATCTTTCATTAAGCCGGGAACTATTTTTTTGCTAATGGAATTGCAAAGATATTGTCAGGACTATAATCAGACTTTTGTATATGAGACTATCTGTATCCGTGTACAATAGCTTAGCATTATTAGGAAATTTAGATAGCGTGTAACCGTAATGAAAATCGTATAAAGAAGTTTTTGAAACGTCTAATATACTGGAGCCTGCATATACAGGTTTATTTAAATATACTTCTAGCTTGTTCATTTGAACGATAAGCATATCTCTGCTAAATATTGTACAACTATGAAATTTGTAAGCACGAACGCCATAGAGACCATCCCATTTCGTTACTAAACTTATATCCTTATATTTACGTACATTGCCCACCAGTTCCCCAAAACACTGTTGTTCAAAATTAATTTAGTCTTTTAATTTCGATTTGCTTAATTATCCATTACATTTTATTTTATGTACACAATACGTCAAAATTTGTTTTTTTTATATATACTTAATGTTTCGCTTGCTTATGCTAAGTAAAGTATGCCGCGCACGAATAGAGCCTGCGCATATGTGGATCGCATCGGGCAGTATCAAAACGAGACTGGATATAAAATCATATAACGCTCGTTCGCTTATAACGTAATAGAATAGATTTTTAAAGTAACTACTCAGCCTTGCCATTTTAATATTAACATAAAAGTGGTTTTCTGCATCCGATCGTGGAGATCCAGTGGAGGAAGTCAACCGCTCTGCATTCAAAACAGCAGAGGAGTGCAAAGGTAGGCGAACATTTATTAATTTAAATTTATATGTTTAAAATAGACATCCGCGGAACCAGTGTTATACGCATATTTTTATTTATTTTTTGTACAACTATTAATCATTAATTTATAAATAATTTTGTCAAATTCATTTTTAGATTGCTGACGCATGGTGGTATTTAAATCGATGTATTTTTGTAACTACGGGAACTGTTTAAAACGTATAAAAATGTAAGCTTTCACCATTATCACACATAATAAAATACTTATCTTTTTTGGGTTTTTTAATGGTGTATTTAAATTATACAATCTGAACGTTTCGATAACACTTACAGTTATGTTCGTCAGTAGTAATATCTATTAAAATTGTTAAAGATGTTGAAAATAATTTTGTCAAACTTAAAAAATTAAAACATGAACATCATATTACTAGGAAGTTATTGGATAACACCGATAAAAATCTTTTATGTTTACGTTTAGAAATTTCATCTATATTGAATAGAGAAGATTGGGATAAAATTGATTCTATAACGTTTAAATCTATGGAAATAAATTTTGACATCGTATGTCAACGTCAAAAAGAAAAATTTAATACATTATACAAATAACAAAATAATAGACCATCGATTGATTATAAAAAACAGTTATAAACCTTCTGATAACGTTGTTTCAGATTACGCTATTGAAGCGCTTTCTAAAGAAGGAAATTTTGTGATAACACCAAGAGTTTTGAAGATATAATTTCCATTATCGAAAGCTCCATTAAATCATTACCTTTCGATGCTGCTAATGAAGTTAGATAAAACACCGTTAACATATTACGTAAAATAAAACCACCAAAGAGCAACTTATCCTTTCGTCAACGACGTGCTTTACATGATTTTAAACGCAATGAAAATATAATAATATTAAAATCAGATAAAGGTAATGCAACTGTTATATTAAATATGAACGATTATAACGTTAAAATAGAACAATTTTTGGAACCAGAGACTTATTGTGAAATACCAAAAGATTCAACAAAAAAGTTTCTTTTAAAAACTAAAGAACTGATTAAATTACCATCTATTCCTGAAGAAATAAAAAACAAACTAACTAACTCTGAAGCCATTTCACCAAAACTATATAGTTTACCAAAAATCCATAAACCCAATATTCCTTAAGGCCTATTGTTAGTGCAATTGGTTCTCCCACATATAGTCTTGAAAAACATCTTACATTTTTATTACAACCTCATATAGGTAAAACACCTCATTACATTAAAAATTTTTCCGACTCTGTTGAAAATGCATAGTTTCAAAATTGAAGAGGGAGATATAATGGTTAGTTTTGATGTTATTTCACGTTTTAAAAAAGTGCCCCTAAAAGAAACTATTGAATACATTGATCATCTTTTTCCAACTGATTTAACCATTCCTTTTCAGCACTGTCTTACTACAACTTATTTTCAGTGGAATAGTAAATTTTATGAACAGATTGATGTTGTAGCATTAGCGTTACAAAACACAGCTAAAAATCTTCAGTTTGGTATAGATATGTAGATGACACATTTGTTATTTGGAGACATGGAGAAGAGGCACTGCATGAGTTTTTGGTTTTTGTAAATGGTGTATATTATAGTATCCAGTTTACCATGGAAAAAGAAACTAATGGAAGTTTACCATTTCTTGACATATTAATATCTAAAAATAATAATTCGCTATCTTTAAGGTTTACAGAAAGCCGACATACACTGATAGATACCTTCATAAATTATCCAACCACCATCCACGTCAGGAAATTGGTGTAATTAAATCTTTAGTAGATCGAGCAAAACGAATTTGTAACCCTGAATTTTTTGTGGATGAATATAAATGAATATAAATATTTAACAAAACCCTTACAAGATAATGGATATTCACTTACAGATATTAATAATGTTATTACACCTTCTAGGCGTAACCTTAAAGAAAAACCAGTTCTTAATGTTGGTACTGCTTTTCTTCCTTTTATAGCAAATGTTACAGATAGAATTTAAAAAATCCTAATTAAATATAGCATTAGGACTATTTTTAAACCTACAAGAAAAATTATAGAACATTTAAGATCACCTAAAGATGTTTCAAACCCATTATCATCTTCCGGAGTGTACAAGTTATCTTGTTCATGTGGAAAAGTGTACATTGGAACCACAAAACGTAGCTTTGATACAAGACGTAAAGAACGTATGAGATTTTGTATATTAGGTCAACCAGAGAAGTCTGCGGTGGCTGACCATGCTTTGAATAATCTAAACATGACATTCAATTTGACAATATGGAAATATTGTCAAAACAAACTCATTAGTATGTTCGTTTACAAAGTGAAGCTGTTGATATATATCAACATCCTAATAATTTTAATAGACAAGAAGAAATCTCCGTTTAAATAGGCTTTGGCATCTTATAATAATTAAAAATAGGCACAATGATACGTCTTGATTTTGATTTTAGTTTTGACTTTTGGTATATCTAGGTTTTTTGTTGTGTTTTTCCAAGACCTTGAAGCAGATGCTTTACCAATTATTTGTTAAATTACCACAGCACTATAATTTAACATAAGTAGTTGAAATTAAGATTAAAATTTAAAAAAAATTACAAAAAACGTTGTGCTTTTTATTGTTAGTAACACTTGCAAAGATTGACAAAGATATCTTTTTGTTAAATTTAACTAGATTGTTTTATTTGATGTTATGTTTATATTTGTGAATGCTTCTATGATTTTCAAATTGAAGTTTTTCACAACTTTACACTTACATTATAACTTGATCAAATTTTGTTAAATGTGTTTTTTGGCTGACATTTTTCATTGTTAGCCTTCGTCGTTAGAGGGTGTTCTGATTTGTCATCTTTAAGACAGTTTAACAATATTTAAGTTTTAATGACCTAGTTATTCTTTACTAAAATTTATTTCTATAGTTGGCTTTATACGTTTCTCAAACTGCAATATTAACAGGAGGCTGATGTTTATGTTTTAATGTTTCAACTTGACAAAATTGTTTTCAACATCTTTATCAATTTTGATAGATATTACTGCCGACGAAGATAACCGTGTTATCGAAACGTTTAGATTGTATAATTTAAAATACATCATTAAAAAACCCAAAAAAAACGTTTGGATTGTATAATTTAAAATACACCATTAAAAACCCAAAAAAGATAAGTATTTTATTATGTTTAAAACCCAATATACTGTGTACTTTTATCACCTTTAATCTACATTTTAAATATACCTTCAAATTTTTGTAATGAATTAAGTAATTACGTTTTGGATACAATGTGAGGAATAATTTTTTAATTTTAGAATTTAAATCAGGTACGGATGAAACCATATGCTCGGGTGCCAATGGTAGATCACTGTGACTCTCATGTAATTCTATGGGATAGTCTAAATCAAATTCGATTATATAACCAATTTCTGAATCATAGGAATGTTTGATTCAATCCAAAGTTTCTAAATTCAAAGTTAGTTGTAGTACACTAGATACACACTTTCAGAAATGGAATCAAGTTTTTCTCCCATGTACTTGTTGTCAGCTTTAGCATGCCGATTCGAACATTGAGCCACAACACCTCTTTCAATAAACATTATCATGTCAATGTCTGCAAATAGTTCTAACTTTATTTGCGTAATTTTAAGGATAGTATCGAATGCTAAACCGGGGGCTGTACAATAGTGCACAGGATCCAGTTTGTAAGTACTTAAAAAAGTTTGCCGAAAATTTTCGAATATGTCAACTAAAAGTAGAACGTCCTTTTTAGTTTCAAATCTGAGTATTCCTCTAACGATTTAATATTAAATTTGTTCCAAACGTTACCCGCATGTGCAAAACGCTTCCTTGTAGGGATCCTGGTCTCGTCTAATTTATCTCAAGCATCAATGTACTCATAAGGAAACACGCCTCTCCGAACTAGTAGAGAAAATTCTTCATCATTGTTACAATTAGCTTCGGTAATTTTTTTTTACTGTTTTCCAAATAGTTTGACTCTTCAATACCACTACTCCTAAATCCGAAAGTCAATAAATCTAAACTTCTATTACTTTCTATTACTTTCGTGAAAAAGATGTATCTTCCTTTGTTTATAGGCAGTGAAATCGAACCGGGAACAGTAACCAATTCTCTTTTTATGAAATGGGATGCATAACCTGATAAATTATGAAATACAACTGGTAGAATGTTGGAGTTCATAGTTTAGGTTACATTTCTGATGTGATGCTGTCCGAAATGCTCCAGTAAAATAGTTGTGGTCTCTAAAATTTACATCATAATCAGTAACCGCAAATGTGGTGCTTTCAAATTTATCAACTTGATTGGGACTTAAATTATCCACGGGAATTATTTTGTTGATTATTTCGGTGGGCCAAAGTGCAATACTTTGACGTTCTTTAACAAACTATTGAATTCAGTCATTTCCTCAATAAGGCCTAAATCGAGATAAAGAATCATTGTATGAATACTTCAAGTAGTAAGCAATACTGAAGGGTATTTGCTTGGAATGGCCCAAGGCATGTAAAATTTGTGTACTTTCCTAAAATACTTTCTAAATCTGCATAAATTACAAACGGTACCTTTTTCTGAAATGCGAAATTTTTGCAGAAATTTTCTGGTTTCCTGGCAGAGCATCGAGTAAGTTGATGGCAGTGAGTGACATGTTTTTATAGAAGGGATCCTAAGAAAAATGGTTCAAACATCGAACAAATAAATTTCTTGCGCTCCTTATTCGATAGTTGTTTAGAAAAAAGAGCAGACATATTTTTAATCCACGTGAAATGATAAACAGTGTTATATTTTGTGTTAATAGCATCAGAAACTGAACCAGCGGTATGATAATTAGCAGAAAGTACCAAAAGATTTATAGGTTCCCAGGCCCTATTTTGAGTTCTACTTAATACAGGTGGTAATATACCTTTCCTCTGAACGAAAAACAAATTAATGGAGAGGTTTAATTTTTCGAATTTCTTTACATCATCCAGTCATAAGTCAAAATATCTGTAAAATGACGATAACTGTAAACTCTGTCTGAATTACGTTGCACGGGATATAATTCCGAAACAACAGCTCACAGGAAGCAATACACATCATCATTTTTAACATTCACTACCGTATGCTTTATTGCTATGAAGTAAGGAAATTTAACGTAAGCCTTAAATGCAGCATAGCTATTAATATTCACCTTTAAATGTAATACTTCGTGCAACGTCCAACCGGAATCCTTTTCGGAAAACTCCTCTAATTTCGTAATTTATAATAAACATTTTCATTATACCACTCAAGGTAAATTGGTCGCAATATCTATTACATGTTTTTTTATGACAAAAGTTTTCAACTCGATAACATGATTTTGAGGTTGAATGAAATTGCACGTTAACACAAAATTCACCTTTAGCATTGTTTGCCTTAGCATTAATTTAACCATTCGTGCAAAACTATTGTATGCATTTTGTAAAAAATAAGAGGGTCCTTCATGTTTGCTATATTCCTGTAAGTAACCTATCATTAAAGCATGAATCTAGAGAGTACAAACCTAATTTACGTGTATGTTTTTTAGTCACATGGCCAACTCCACTACCTGTTTTCTCTGAAGCGTTCAGTGACCGTTTAAGTCTTACAAGATAACACTTTAACAATGATAAATTGCTTTCGTGCTTGAACAAATTTTCATTTACCTCTAAATAAATTTTATTTTGAATTATTTCTTGCAATATACTAATATTAGTGTTAATTATACGTATGTGCTTTACAAATTCATTTTTTGTTTTCAACAATGGAATAATTCATCTTGTTAAATTAGCAATATCACTATTGCTTGGTATAACCTCACTCATAGTTACCTTAAAAACTGTACCCAACACTGCAAAAATATGAAGCACACACTGCAGATTATACACAAATGGACCTTTACTTATTATAACTTATATGTAAAAAGTAACTGTAGGGGTACTTTAGGTTTACAATTAAAATTCTCGTCACGAGTGCAATATACTGACTGGTGTAAAACTGCTCTTTATCTACTTATAGTCATATAAACCCGAATTCAAGGTCAAATATTGCAAACTGGTTATACCTTGTATTTGACCTTGTAGAGTGCTCAAACAGAAGGATTATAGACCCACAGGGGTATTATATCACATTTCTTAGAGATATAAAAATAGAATCAGTTTATGAAAACGAAAAGAATGATAGGTTGTTGTCTACGCTAAAATAGACCAAGGTCATACTACAACCCCACCATATGTAAATTGCACATGAATCATTTCTTCAACAGTGATTAGTCCTAGTACAATTGCGAGCAAGTAAATTCGTTATAATGCAAGTAGCAATAATATCATTCTTGGTGCGATATAAAAAAATGGACAGCATCTCCTGTTGGTAGCACTTATTCATCATCAGATGCAGATTAGCTAACTAATGCAATTCTTAAAGCACACTCTCCCCTCTACCATAAAAAAACGTTCTCGAATCAGTAAAGATGGATCTATCTGCACTGAACTTTCTTGCACTTTCTGCAATTCCTTCACGAACGTAAAAGACTTGGAGGTGGGTGCAAAATATATACGAATACTATCGACACGAAGTATGATAAACATATTATCATTGAAACGAGAACTTTAAGTGTATACCTCTCTTACGATTTTATGAATACTTCAAAAAATAAGATCGCATTGAAAAGTTTAATATCTGGCTGAGAATGAGGTGTACACCACCAGCGCCGGAACTGTAGGAAATACAACTAATTTAACGTTTCTATTAAAAGATAATAATAACATATGTCTATGTGTAATTGTTTGAAATAAATTATTTATTATATTTCAACTTATATAGAAAGGTAGACTCCACGAGGATACTCGAGCAATACCGAGCATGCACAAAGTCCGACAATACTCACCTTGACCTATGCATGCACAAAGCCAGTTACGTCAGTCATTGGTTAAGAATGCTTATTTTGCTATTTCTAAGAACCTTGAAGAGCTTAACATAAGAACTGTAATGTGATACCTTCTCAATAAACTTTACCCTTGAAAATTGGTTTGTATGAATTGTAATATGATACCAATAAATTTTAACCTTGAAGAGCTTAGCCAATATTTAAAAACCTGCAGACACCATATTATACGCTACATGTTTTTAGTCTCATCAATAGCAACTCTCTTCATTATGTTGTACCTAATCTTCATTTCTTCTCTTATTTTTTGAAGTATTCATAAAATCGTAAGGGAAGTATGCACTTAAAGTTCTCGGTTTCAATGATAATATGTTTACCTTACTTCGTGTCGACAGTATTCATATCAATCACTTTATATTTTGCACCCACCTCCAAGTCTTTTACGTTCGTGGAGGAATTACAGAAAGTGCAAGAAAGTTCAATGCAGATAGATACATCTTTACTGATTCGAGAACGCTTTTGAATTTTGAGTTGCCACCGGAACTGTCCTTCGATATATTAGTGCATCACGATTTTTTATGGTAGAGGGGAGAGTGTGGTTTGAGAATTGCATCAGTAAGCTAATCTGCATCTGATGATGAATAACTGCTACCATCAGGAGATGCTGTCCATTTTTTATATCGCTCCAGGAATGATATTATTGCTGCTTGCATTATAAAGACTTTACTTGCTCGCAATTGTACTACGACTAAACACTGTTGAAGAAATGATTCATGTGCAATTTACATATGGTGGGGTTGTAGTATGACCTTGGTCTATTTTTAGCATAGACAACAACCTATCATTCTTTTTGTTTCCATAAACTGATTTTATTTTTATATTTCTAAGTAATGTAATATGATACACCTGCAGGTCATTACTCTTTGACCTTGAAAACTCTATATTTAGATTTCTAAGAATTGTAATATGATTTGAGTA
Organism: Vesta saturnalis; assembly: GCA_036346205.1. Classification (NCBI taxonomy): domain Eukaryota; kingdom Metazoa; phylum Arthropoda; class Insecta; order Coleoptera; family Lampyridae; genus Vesta; species Vesta saturnalis. Next base: position 4,126,617 of record JARFJB010001195.1, on the reverse strand, counting down.
CCCCTTATAACACGTTTAAACTTGTTAAATACCCACCTTGTCCTACTTTTAGTTTAGAAAACTATTTCACCTTCACACAATTTAGTCAACCTCAGTACCATTTGGCCTTGATCTACATTTTAGCATACATACATACATAAAAACCTGTCATTCTTCATGTTTCCATGAACTGATTCTATTTTTAGATTTCTAAGAAATTTAATATGATACCCCTGCAGGTCATTACTCTTTGACCTTGAGAGATTTTTTTGTTTGAAATGGCTGAACTTAGAAAAATTTCTTAAAAAATATTTCTATCACCTACCAGGGGTAGCTGCCCCAATTTCATATATGTGTTAGATACGTTGAAAAGTCTACAGTGGGTGTTGGGGAGGTTTTAAAATTTATTTTTGGCAAATTCTGGCCCGATTTCGAGAAAAATTGATTGTTTTGTTTGAAAGGGCTGGACTTAGAAAAATCTGCTTAAAAAATATTTCTATCACCTACTAGGGGTAGCTTTTACATTAGGGGTAGCTGTTTCATTCATTACTTTCGACATGTTTGCCTGTAAAAAGTTTACTGAATCATGCACACGCAAAGAAAGACTTTTATTATAAATTAAGAAAGTCATACGATACCCCTACAGGTCAATAATCTTTGACCTTGACTACTCTATTTGTAGACTTCTAAGAATTGTAATATGATGATCACATTGCAATTTCTATTTTTAGCTTTTGCCTTAACATACAAATTTCCCGCCAAAACGTTTGACTGTAGAGTGACCTTGTAATATCACGATAATGATGACATTGCAATTTCTATTTTTAGTGAGCTCCAAAAATTTAAATTTCCCGCCAAAATTTTGACCTTAAAGATATCCAAAAGCTTACATTTCTCACCACCAGAGGGCGAGTGACTTTGAATTGGTCCAGAACCGGTCCCTAATCACTACTTAAAGTTAAAATATCATCTATTTAATTCCAGTGATATCCTTATGTATTATTATTGGAAATATAGATATAATTCGTATCTCGAATTTTTGTGTAACAGTGCAGACTAAAAACTATTTAACAGTTTTTAAGTACAGTTCAGTTGTTTTATTTAATAAAAAGTTGTTACTCTTATAAGATAAATATAATTCTCATATAAGTATGTGTATATAGTTTAAATTTGAAAATGATCAGTTTTTAAGTGATAGTTTGTATTGCAAACAAAACAAGGAAATAATTCCAAATATGATTTAAGTGAAATGTTTTTTCCTATAAGATACATAATGTGCATAAGTTCATATCAACAATGAAATTATTAGATTTATTTTATGCATATTGTTTGTTTGAGCTAAATTGTATATAACTAAGTAATATCTGCACGAGAAAATAATGAATTAGTGTTTGACATTGAACTACACTTGCAGTTTTGTTTTACAATCATTTTTACTTTTACATTATTTATATGTGAATATTATTTTTAAAAACCCTATTGTATTTAATGATATGCAAACAGTGTGAATGTTATCAGATTTAATTTTCATATAAAACGAGTTTCTGCATGTTGCATTTAAAACTTTTAACATACACTTTGTAAATTGAAACTTTTGCCCAAGATTATTTTTAATTATGATTTTCTTTTCGTTATAAAAAATCAAACAAGAAATTCGCTATAATCATTTTGTTGATGTACGCATTATTGTCTCGAGTTTCTAATAATTTATTAAATATTACAGGAAATATGTAATTTAACAAGAGAGAAGGCGTAAAAATTATAGTTTGGTATTTCTAATATACGCTTGCTAAAGCGAGCGAGTGCTATAAATAGACGTCTTCGTTGCCACCTGGTAAAATGTTTCCATAGAGAAAGAGAAATTATGCTTGCAGTTTAATTAAAGTACGAGTGTTCTTGGGTATTGAAATTTGGAAATTTAGTTACTCTGTGAATGTGATCAGATTTAATTTTCATATAAAACGAGTTTCTGAATGTTGCATTTTAAAAATTTTTAAGACATTAATATGATTCTAAAGTACAGAATTATTACACACATATAGATTAAACCTTTTGGGCAAGTTTATTTATAATTATGATTTACTTTTCATTATTAAAAGTCAAACAATAAGCAATTCGCTATAACCATTTTATTGATGTACGCGTTCTTTTCTCGGGTTTCTAATAATGAATGAATGTAGGAAATATATAATTTAGCAACAAAGACTGTAGATTGGTATTTTTGGATTGGTACAAAAATTTTAATCTCTATTGGGAAGTAGGGACAAACTCAAAAATTCAGGAGAGCGCCAGTTCTAGGGTTTTGTTTTCTCCCTTCCCCCCAAACCCCGCCTGAATCCCTCGCAGAAGCACGTCTTCATTCACTCGTGCTTTGTCTCTTTTCATTTCTTAACACGCATGTCTTTTCGTCATTTACCAAACTTATACAAAAATTATTATTCCCTTCAGTGGATATTATCGCCATGCATTTATGAAATACAAATTACACAATTGCGTATTATTCCATAACATTTATTTTATGTTACACTCATAAATATCTCTATGGACAGTGTATTTCAAAGTTACAAGCGTTTGTTTTTTTACATTACACAGTTTATTCATTATTACATATTAATAAAAAGCTTGTTAAAATGGTTTATTTATTTTTGAAAGCGTCTTTCATTAAATTTACCTCTCACACTTTTGTTGAGCATTTTTCTTCTAGACACGTCATTTGCTAAGTGCATATTAAAATTAACAATATATATTTCCACTTCATTTTCAATAAATTTCACCTTCATGTATATCTTATTCTGTTCTAATTTATTATGTACATTATCTATCTACACTAATTACACATGCTTCATTATGTTGTCTTTGATGCCTTGCTGAGTCGAAGCCTATTTATTGCATATAACTCTAAATCTAGTTTTAATCCTTTTATTTTGTTTATTAATTCGTCTAGCCTTTTCTTTCTCTCATTTATACTTAATACTTCTTCTTTACTTTCTCTTGGTATCGTGCGTACTACTTTCGTCATTTCTGCTAATAAAAAGTTTACTGAATCGTGCGCACCCAAGGAAGATTTTTATTATAAATCTGTATCCTTGAAATCGCTAACCTTAAAAAAACAAACTTCTTGTTTCCACGAGCTGATTCTATTTTTATATATTTCTAAGAAATGTAATAGATACCCCTGTAGGTCAATAACCTTTGTCCTTGAACATTCTATTTTTAGATGTACATTTTGCCCTTGACATTTTGATCTTGAAGACCTTGAAATTTAAATTTCCCACCAAAGGTTTGAGCTTGAAATTATGACCCTCATCACCAGAGGGCGAGTAACTTTGAACTGAACCAGAATTGGGCCTATATTACTACTAATAGTATGTGCAAATGCAGTATTTTTTCTCTACAAAAAAGGTATTTAGAATTTTTCTCTAAAATGATTAGGAGAGCTAATAATTGAATATACAAAAATTATCATTGAAATCGCTATGCTGCGTCCCGCAAGACACCACGCTATATATATATATATATATATATATATATATACTTACATTATAAAGTAATGCTAAATATAAAATAATTAACATTCATCCATGCTAATTTTAAAAAACGAGAATTGTTAATAAAATGATCGTCCTGATAAGGATAAGTATACAATTTAAAATAAGTATAGATAAAATAATGGGAATTCCCAATAAACATTTTCTGTTGATGTAGAATTAAAATATACTTAAAGGCTAACAACGACAAACCAAACGATACAATTAAATAACGAATAAGTTACGGTTCATCTTTAACAATAATGGGTATAATAGGAGGTTGGCTAGCTACCTCGTCAAGTAAATTTACGTCTTGATGGTGAAATATATAATGTCTCCGTAAGTTTTATAATATTACTGTTGTTGGAATCAAAGATTTCGACGTTATCAGTACTAAAGTTATGACCATCCGAGAGAATACGTTCAATAAAGTACGAAAACTGTGTACTTTTTTTATAGTTTTTTATTTGTCAGGAACGTTTTTTGTTCTTGTAGTCATACCTCCATATACAGCGGGACTTAAGCACATAAACACGTAATATCAGCATACACTTATGCAGCTTCCCTGGGGATTAATCGCCTTTAGGATTTGAGTAACCCTTCAAATACGTATGATAATCTAAAGATTGCTTTAGTTTCCGTATTCCATTTATAAAACACTATTCTCCTGATTACAACGGTTACAATTGGTCTTGAAACATGTAAAATTTCTAAATCAATATGTAAATACATAATATATACCCAAAAGCTATGTATAGACATGGTGTCCCGGAAGATCACCGACAAACTTCTACAGTGAGTTCCCAGGACCTAATGAGGACATTAACTAAAAAGTTATGCACTCTCAAAGTTCAATTTAAAATGTAGAAAAATCACGTTATCTCCATTATGAAAATTTTTTTTTATTCTTATACAGCCGACCTATCATACACAAGTCAAAATTTGGTAGAAATTCCAAAAAAAATCGCATTACTAGAACTACCAGTTCAGCAGCACATTTAACCCTTAAAAATTTTATTCTTGAAAAAAAATGAAAATGTTTCTGCTTTATTTTTGTAATACATTTTAAAGTAAAGGAATTTTGTCCCTTAAATTTTCTTCCAAAATCGACGGTTCTTGAGAAGATTCGAAAAATAGGTTTGTATTCTGCAACTAACTGATCTGTGCTTATTTAATTGTTTTATTTTAATAATTCATTTTAAAATAAAGCATTAAAATAGAAATTAAAAAAAATTCAAATATTTAAATAAAACACCAATTTTATAATAATTGATCATTTACTTGAATGCGAGCATTCGGTCGACGTACTACACACATTCGCGTTGATCGAAATATCCCTGGAATTTGCCTAATTTCCTCGAATGCTTCAACAATGCAATTCCAGAGATCGTCTTTAGTCATTGCTGGAACTGAATAACCTTTTTCTTTAACAGCACCTCAAACAATGAAATCTAAGAGATTGTGATACGGCGATCTAGGTGGCCAGACTATAGACGCATCGTCACCTCGTGCGGTTAGGGAACGGCGCGTGCAAGTATTGCCTCGCAGGTAATCTAAAATATGGTGGGAGATTATCTCAGCTCTGACATTTAATGGCACATCTTGTAGAAGTTCCCATACGTTATTCTGTAAATAATCCAAATATGCAGCGCTGTACAGTCGGTTGGGTTGCATAAAGGGACCAATAATAAATTAAATTATTCAACAATTCCTGCCCAGACATTTGTGCTGAATTTATGTTGAAAGCGACCTGCTTGAATTACATTAGGATTCTCATATGCCCAATTGTGGAAATTATGGGAATTAAAGATGCCATCTCTAGTAAAACAATCTTTGTCCGTAAAAAGAATTCGAGTAACAATTTAAGGATCAACCATTCTCGTTTAAGTAGTAGATCTGTCGGTAAAAGTTCTTGAACTTTTTGATGTGGTACGGTTTTAACAATTGTTCAGTAAGTGTTCGGTAAACAGCGTTTTTAGAAATATTCAATTGAGAAGCGACGCGTCTAGTGCTTGTAGTTGGATTATGCCCAATAATTCCCACTATGCACTCTTCTTCCTGAATAGTTCTAATGTGACGCTGACGTCGAGAATTTGGCTTCCTTTGCAAAAAACTACCTGTTTCAGAAAGACGACGGTTAATGGAAGCAAACGTGGTATAGTGCGGTTGATGTCTATTTGGAAATCTTTCTGAAAATCTTCTTGCTGCAGCTCGAGAATTACATCCACATTTGCCAAATGCAAAATGCATATCAGTTAATTATGTACGAGTAACGTTACATCATAAATAACAATAAAATAATAAATAGGAATACGTTTTAGTTAAGTAGGTAATAACTTTTGACAATTAACTGATTTTGTTTTGTCTTGAAGACGTAGCCTACTACTAAATGAATATTATCGGATAAACTCGGATCAGTTGTTGCAGAATACAAATTATTTTTCAAATTTTCGCAAGAACTGTCGACTTTAGAAGAAAAATGTGAGAGACAAAATTCCTTTATTTTAAAATGTATTATTAAAATAAGCAGAAAAATTTTAATTTGTTTTGTAAAAATAATTTTTTGAAGGTTGACGCCACTGCAGAACGGGTAGTTCTAGTGATGCGATTTTATTGAAATTTTTATCAAATTTTGACTTGTATAAGATAAGACGACTGTATAACAATCAATAAAAAATTTTCATAATTTATGGACATAAAATGATTTTTCCACTTTTTAGGTGAGCATTTTGGGATAAAATTTAAAGAGGGAGAAATTTCATAATTTGGTCCTGGGAACTCACTGTGGAAGTTTGTCGGTGATTTTCCAGGACACCCTGTATAATTATTAATACAAATCGTGAAACCTTTAATTTTTCAGAACATCGCTAACAATAGGAAATGTGTATACCGTCATCTGGGGTGAATTCGAACACATGGTTTAAATTCGAACACGTCGTTATTTTATATTTAATCCTCTGTAACATAGTTGTCGCTATTATTACCGAACATGTATTGATTATAGTAAACATACAAAAACCACCTGCAAGTTGTGATTAGTGTTGTAGCTAAAATTAAAATTGGAAAAAAAAATTATATTTCCTTAAATTTCAAAGAACTTTTGTATCTATTATAATTTAAAATAAATCTGTATATGGGTCTAGTTGTGTTATAAAGCATTGTTTACTTAACGAGTATAACCTCAAAAAAATGTATATAAAATCTTAGTTTTTTTTAAAATGAGATTTAAGGAAAAATTCGTCATTTCAGGGGTGAATTCGAACAAGATGCCCAGGGTATATAGAAAGAAAATAGGCCTGACGCAGTATAAAAAGTATGACAAGAATAATTTAGAAAGGGTTGTTGAAGCGGTTAAATTAAAAAGTATACTTTTACGTGGGGCAGCCGAAACATGCAATAGGAGGTCAAACAGCACGTCAGAAGAAGAAACCATGTTGGTGGAGGGTATTAAAATGGCCTCAGATTGGGGATTTCCTTTTACACGACATGATATCAGACTATTAGTTAAGCAATACTTTGATCGAAAAGGACAAAAATTCTGCGATGTAAAGATAATTATTCTGGATAAGACTGGTTCTACCACTTTATGTCCAGGCACAAGACGTTAACGGAAAGAATGTCTCAAAATTTAAACCCTGTAAGGCTAATTTGTCGCCTGAAACTATTAATAAGTATTTTGATAATTTAAACATCAGTTTACAAGATATTCCTGCCTCCAACATTGTGAACTATGATGAAACTAACTTATCCGATCATCCTGGGAGGTTGAAAGTAGTTTGCAAGAGAGGTGTCGATCGACTCATAGATTCTAGTAAAACAAGCATATCCGTAATGATAACTATCATTAAAACCATATGTTGTGTATAAGGCGGTTCATTTATATACAACTCGGGTGTAAAATGGACCCGAAGGCACGGTATATAATAGGTGGAAAAGTGGCTGGTTCGACGGCGAGATATTTGAAAACTAGTTTCAAGAAGTTGCTATGCCTTATCTAAAAAAATGTGATGGAAAGAAGGTATTGATAGGTGACAACTTATCTAGTGACATCTTCTTACAGGTTATCCAAGAATGCCAAAACAATGATATAATATTCCTCTTATTATCTTCCAATGCCACACATTTACTACAGTCCTTAGATGTGGCATTTTTTGGGCTATTTAAAAAAAGCTGGTGTAAAATTTTAACAGAATGGAAAATCAAGAATGGAGGGGTTACACCAAAATCGGAGTTTCCAAGATTGCTTGCAAAGGTTTTGGAAATTGGGTTAAAGACCAATATTAAATCAGGCTTCAATGCTTCTGGATTTATTCCGTTAGATAGAACCGTTGTTCTTAAAAATTACCAAAGGAAAACACAAAGACTGATAATGTCTCTAAGAACCTGTCTACAACGTTTTTAACATTTTTGGGTGGAAGCCGGATAAGTGAAAATGAACCGAGAAGATAAAAAGAAAAAAAACTCGACGTTCCTCCAGGTCAGGGCGTTACAACAGAACACTTAAATGTTGAAACATTATCTACATCCGTTGCTGTGGACCATGAAATTCTGGCAGATGAGATGCTAGTGGACGATGAAATTCTTACAGATGAGGTGCTAGAAGAAGAAGAGACTGACAATCAAGAAGTAAAACCTGCAGCAACCAAGAAAGTGAAAATGAAGAGATAACTTTTGTGCCAGGCGATTATGCGCTTGCCCAATTTAAGTGTCCTGATAATAAAACAAAATACTACGTGGGCAAAATTACTACCGTTGTTGATGATAATTTATTACTTGTTAATTTTTTGAGAAGCAAGGACTCAGCCAAACATAAAAGATACTTCTTTTGCCCAGATATAAAAGATGAAAGTATTGTGAAAATCGATTTGCTTTCTCTAAACTATCAAAGGTGATCTTAGAGTAGGGATTTATATAGTTAAATAGGTTTTTCTGTTTGCCAATTTAGGTTTTTAGGTTTTTTATCAAAAAGTTTCCTTTATTTCTTTAAATATTTTGTTTGATTTTATTTTCGATTTTTGTGCAAAATATTTGTTTATTTGACTTATTGACATCCTCCGGTACATATGTACGTAGTACCTGTGCCATATACAGGGTGGCGCATTAGTGTGACAAAGTCCCATATCTCCTTTATTTAATCAGATACAAAAAAAATTAAATACAAAAGTTATAAGATATATATAAAAACTCTGGTGCATATTCCAAAAATATTTTTAATTATACAGGGTAGATCATGAAAGCTTAGAAATAATTTTATATTTTTTTTTAAATAGAAAACCCTATATATTATTACATATTTAGATTCTACATACAATTTTAGACACATTTTATGTATAATGTCCTATACCTAAGCCTAACCGTTTTTGACAAATTCCAAATTTTTTGTCAAAAATGACGTTTGCAGGCCAAAACATAGGTGGAAATCTTTTCTAAACGAAGCCTTTATCAATTAGTTATGGTTGGTTTCCTTGGAAATGGGGACCTACTCTAATGGGCTGTATTGATATTTTTGTAATACATTCATACAGGGTGATCAAAAATGGACAATAAAAAGTAGATTCAAAAAAACCTATAAAGTCATTTTTTTTAAATGAAAACCCCTTATTTTTTTAATTCTATCTTATTTAGCATTAAAAATAAGGGAGACTTTGTATAAGAGTGTATATTATAAAAAATTGTAGTTTTTGAAATAATGACAATTTAACATTTTTTTATTGTAAAAAGGCTATACGGCTTTCAAGTTTTGTTGTTAGTTAGCCGTGACGGCGAGGCGTGGCATATAAAAATAATAGAGATCATCAGAAACGTCATTAATTATTGTCAGTTGATCATTTATGTGATGCATTAGTGTATTTTATAGCAAATTGATTTAAAACTTGAATTAAAATTGTAAATAATGAATTTTTCGCAAGCCGAGATGGTTGATATGATTTTTGTTTTGGGAGCTAGTGATAAGAATACGCTCTTAGCAAGAAGACTGTATCAACAACGGTTTCCAGAGAGACGGCGACCTGATAGAAGGCATTTGAAAAGCTTTTGGAGCGCTTTGAAAGAACTGGCAATGTGTTATATGGAAAAAATACTAGGCAAAAACGTGCACAGACTGAGGAAAATCAATTAAATGTACTATTAACAGTTACCGAAAATCCATATATTGGACAACGACCCATTTCTCAGCAGGTTGCTGTTGAACGACGTACGGTACAGCGGATATTGGAGTCTCAAAAAATGCACCCCTATCACATTCAACTACTTCAAGAGTTGGTTCCTGAAGATTATCAAAGACGACTGGAATTTTGTCAATGGGCTCAAAACAAAATAAACCAACAAAGAAATTTTGTTCATTTGATTTTATTTACAGATGAGGCCACATTTCACAGAAACGGAAGTGTAAACAGACACAATTTTCATTACTATTCTACCGAAATTCCACATTTTGTAAGGTATAGTTCTCAAACTAGATGGTCTTTAAATGTTTGGGGAGGTGTTGTCGGTAATCATGTAATTGGACCATATTTTTTTGATCAACGAGTAACAGGGGTAGTATACTTAGACTTTCTGCAAAACCATCTACCTAATTTGTTGCGTCAAGTGCCACAGGATACGCAACAAGAAATGTGGTTTCTTCATGATGGAGCCCCAGTACATCATACAGGTGCGATAATAACTTTTTTAAATGCTAGATATGCAGAATGTTAGATTGGGAGGGAGGGCCTGTTGCTTGGCCTGCTATATCCCCAGATCTTACTAAAATGGACTTTAGCATATAGGGGTACGTCAAAGAGCAGGTTTATAAAATACCGACAACAACAGAGGAAGACATGAAGATTAGGATTAGAAACTGTCTTCAAAACATTAGTGTTGAAATGTGTAGAAATTTAAGCAGCGAATTTGAGAGACGTATTGCATTGTCTATTCAAGAAAGAGGCGGACATTTCGAACAACTTATTAGGTAGTACGTATTTGACGTGTTTCTAGTACTTTTATCTGTGTAATTAGTTACATTAGAGGTGTTAAGTTTATGATTAGGATTAGGACATAATTTGTTGAATCAAAAAAATATTGTCTTTACTTTAAGTTCGTTTAATAAAATAATTATTTATATGGGGTTCAATAAATTGGTATATTTCCATCTGAAGTGCTCGATTTTTTTTGTTTCGCCGCGCCCCGCCGTCACGGCCAACTAACAACAAAACTTGAAAGCCGTATAGCCTTTTTACAATAAAAAAATGTTAAATTGTCATTATTTCAAAAATTACATTTTTTTGGAATATACACTCTTATACAAAGTCACCCTTATTTTTAATACTAAATAAGATAGAATTAAAAAAATAGGGGGTTTCCATTAAAAAAAAATGACTTTATAGGTTTTTTTGAATCTACTTTTTATTGTCCATTTTTGATCACCCTGTATGAATGTATTACAAAAATATCAATACAGCCCATCAGAGTAGGTCCCCATTTCCAAGGAAACCAACCATAACTAATTAATAAAGGCTTCGTTTAGAAAAGATTTCCACCTATGTTTTGGCCTGCAAACGTCATTTTTGAAAAGAATAGTAATTTGTCAAAAACGGTTAGACTTAGGTATAGGACATTATACACAAAATGTGTCTAAAATTGTATGTAGAATCTAAATATGTAATAATATATAGGGTTTTCTATTTAAAAAAAAATATAAAATTACTTCTAGGCTTTTATGATCTACCCTGTATAATTAAAAATATTTTTTGAATATGCACCAGAACATATCTTATAACTTTTGTATTTAATTTTTTTTTTGTATCTCTTTAAATAAAGGAGATATGGGACTTTGTCACACTAATGCGCCACCCTGTATGTGAAAAACTGTTTGAATTCATCCCTATCTATGTCTAAAATGAAAAAAAGCGTTATCTAATGCATGTTCATATTCACCCCACCCATCGGGGTGAATTCGAATAGGAAATAAAAAAATGTATATACTGTATATGCACATATGTAATTTTGAAAATATACCAAACTGGTAGCCAAAGGTATGTACTTTCTACATAAATTGTTTAAAGATTTTTGGAGTATGCTCTCAAAACTTATTAGCAAAGAACCATGAAATTGTGTTCCAATTCACCCCGGAAGACGGTACTGCCAAGTTAAAAAATATTTTCCTCACGTTCCTACTCTATAATAATAATAATGAAAGAAAATATGACTCTTAACACTTACAGGGTGGCGTCATTTCCGTACAGAAATCCTTATTGGGCGTTGTAATTATCCTTAAAACCGCAAAGATGTTGTTCAATTTGATTTCATTATCATTGAAGACTTTCTTCACATTTTAAATTATTACTGTTAGAGTATGATGAAGTAAATCTAAAAGTTTTCAAACCTTTCAAGTTTGAATTCTTGTTAGGTACATAAATCCCTATGGACCAAACATGTAGATGTAGTGTAAATCTAACAAAGCTGGTTGTTTCGAACATTTCTAATTGAGTTAACGTAGGATTAAGGCTAATAAGGGCTAGGTGTATATCAAAATGTCGTGTTAGTATAAACACAGATACCGGAACTTGGCGGACCAAAGGATAAATCACCGGACTCGCCGGTCATTAGTTTCACCCGCACACATTATCTTGTTACCTCCGGAACCTCTATCCAACAATATCACACTTGATTTAGAAGTGTTTATTTATATTTTGAGTATATATAGATATCCGTTTTTTTTTCAGATCTCTTTTATAGTTTTGAGAAAAAAATTTATTCAATGTTTCTAATATAAAGAAGCCACAGTAATTTTAACACCATACTGAAAGATTTTACATCTAGGAACATATTCATTTACGCTCACGATAAAATAAATATGTTCTTATCTTGGCATTCAAAAAATAATAATAGTATAATCCCTAGACAACTTAAGCAATATAAATGCTATTTAATAACGTATTTTTTATCTAACTTGCACAAAATACCAGAAGTTCAACATGCAATATGTTGAATATGTTAATAACGAGTAATGCAAATATTACTGTTTATTAAATTACGAGGTTTTATAGTTATGAAAATAATAACCATAAGGCAGACATATGCAACCCGGAGTAATATTTCTTTACTTATACTGTGTATTAATTATTCAGAGTTTTATAGTATTCTTCATTCACGTCATAATAAAATACCAAATATCTAAAAACATTTTTGCTTTAGTAAACATGAGCAAGGGCAACGACTGAGTAGCAAAGGTTGGAAAGTATGACGTCACCAAACAAATTTGCAAAAATACGTTTAATAAATTAATAATGTTCGCACCACAATTGTGTGTGTTACACTTTTAGAAACTATATTTTTACGAGTATTCGCTATTGCAGGAGTTTTTGTCGACAGTTCTGGGCACAGCAAACTCTGGACTAATGATATAAATGACTATTGGACTTTCCTGTCTTAAATTTAAAATATTTTGTGTGGAACACCACACAACCTTCTAACCTACAAAACTGAAATTAAAACAAATGATATAATTTTAATAAAATTTTTTTTAGGATAATTATAGAAGCTCTTGTATAATAAGTTAATTACGAAAATATACAACATCGTAAAAACAGAAACAATAATCTGTGTCAAACAGACGATTAAAACTTCATGTCTGACAGAGGTTAATAAACATCTAGACGATAACTTAAAAATTAAAAGAAATGAAATAATTTGAAGTATAAATTTTTTAGGGTAATTATGCAACCTCTTTTTTATACGTTCATAACGAAAATAGGCTACCTTGTAAAAACAAAAAAAAAATAATCTGTCAGATAGATATTAACAATTCAATAGAATTAAATTATTTCTCTTTGTTACTGTATAAATATCTGGTGTGGAACACCACACGAACTTCCTACTTACACAATGGAAATTAAAAGAAACGAAATAACTTTAATACCATTTTTTTAGGATAATTATGCAACCTCTTTTATAATAAGTTAATTACGAAAATATGCAACATTGTAAAACCAGAAACAATAACCTAAGTCAAGCAGACTTTTAAAACTTTGTCAGATAGATATTAATATATACATGTTAACTTAAAAAAAATTCCAAAGCCGCCCGCTTCTCTAAGATATCAATAATGCAGTATTCAAATTTCATTAATTGTTTGACTTACCTTGCGTTATATTGAAAAACTTTATAAAGAGAAGTTATGTAAAATTAATTTTTCTTTAAAAAAAACGTCTACACTTTTTCTTATAAAATTAATCGTTATTGAGGTAATGAAAATATCTGGTGTGGAACACCACACGACCTTCCAACCTACACAATGGAAATTAAAAGAAACGAAATAGTTTTAATACCATTTTTTTAGGATAATTATGCAACCTCTTTTATAATAAGTTAATTACGAAAACATGCAACATTGTAAAAACAGAAACAATAACCTAAGTCAAGCAGACGTTGAAAACTTTGTCAGATAGATATTAATATATACATTTTAACTTAAAAAAAATTCGAAAGCCGCCCGCTTCTATAAGATATCAATAATGCAGTATTCAGATTTCATTAATTGTTTGACTTACCTTGCGTTATATTAAAAAACTTTATAAAGAAAAGTTATGTAAAATTAATTTTTCTTTAAAAAATACGTCTACACTTTTTCTGATAAAATTAATCGTTATTGAGATAATGAAAATATCTGGTGTGGAACACCACACGACCTTCCAACCTAGTTATAAAATGGAAATTAAAAGAAATAAAATAATTTTAATAACATTTTTTTAAGAACAATTATGCAACCCCTTTTATAAGAAGTTCATCGCGGAAATAGTAAACAGTGTAAACGCAAAAACTATAATCTATCTCAAACAGACGTTTAAAACTTCATGACAGAAAAAGGTTTAATAGACATCTAGATGCTAACAAATGAAAAGATTTTTTTTTATACTTTGCCTTTTACACTAAAGCATTCAGTAAATTATTTGAATTATGAGTATATGACATGTAGGTGATTACCCAAATGGCAATTACCTTTTATGATTAGCCTAAGATAAGTAGCCTTTTCTGAATAGGGTAACTTAATTTAACAGTAACCTAGCTTAATAAATGTATCACATAAATATAACATAAATAAATAACATCTGACTGAGTAAGACTACACGAACCTGTTAGGTAAGTCAGAGGGCTTGAACCTCTTAAGTCTCCGCACTTCATCTTCAACATTTAATAAATCACTGGCTAATATGTAAGGATGTGCATTGAGTCTGCCATGATATGTAACACTTGTATTTGTGATGATTTCACTAACCGAACTTATTTTAAGGTCACATCTGATTACTTCATTGGGCAAATACCAGGCTGCATTAGCAATATCACGTAGCACTCTGGACTGGAATCTTCTGACGATGTCAATGGTGCTGCTGGCTGCAGAGCCCCACAGTTGTATGCCATAGGTCCAGACTGGCCGTAGAATGGTTTTGTATAGAAGTATTTCATTGTCTGATGTTAACTATGATTTTCGACCCAATAACCAGTACATTTTTTTGTAGTTTAACCCTAATTGTTTCCTTTTAGCCCAAACGTGTTGATTTCATGTTAGGCGTCGATCGAGATGAATACCCAGAAATTTAACAGTCTCTTGTTGTGGAATTTGGTGACCATTTAAGATTATTGAGGGACAAGTTTCTCGCCTAAGTGAAAAGGTGATGTGCACAGATTTAGTTGGATTCGCCTAATACGCCATTTTCTTAGCCAGCTCTGGAATTTCGTAAGATGTAATTGTAAATTATGTGAAGACATTGCGGGATCCTGGTGGGTTGACAAAATGGCTGTATCGTTCGCAAAAGTGACAATAGTTGTTAACCTTTTGGTAGGTAACTCAGCGATGTAAATTAGATAAAGTAGGGGACCCAGGATGCTACCCATAGGAACTCCAGCTTTAATAGGAAATAAGGTAGTGGTCTCACTTTGTAGCTTGACTAGAAAATGCCTATTTGGTAATTTGGTATAGGGCAGTTGGTAGGATTTTTTTCAGTTTATACAGTAGCCCGTCGTGCTAGACCTTCTCGAAGGCCTGGCTAATGTCAGCGAATACTGCGGAGCAGTATTTTTTGGTTTCGAAGGTTTTATTCATTTGACCCACAATTCTGTGGATTTGTTCTATTGTTGAGTGTTGCTCTCTAAAACCAAACTGATGGCGTGGGACTATGTTATTGGTAGCAATTATTGGCTTGAATTTAAGCAGAAATAACTTTTCAAACACTTTGTAAATTAGAGGTAAAAGGTTTATGGGCCTACAGGAATTTACTTCTTCGGCCGGTTTTCCGGGTTTTTGAATTAGGTTCACGGTAGCTACCTTCCATTGTTCAGGGAAATGGCCCAATCGTGACACGGCATTGAATAGTTTTGTCATATATATTATGCCTTTAGGTGGAAGCTTCTTCAGAACTTTAGCAGTAATTAAATCATAGACAGGCGATTTGTTACATTTCAAGCTTTGAACAACTTTTCTTATTTCTTTCATTTTGAAGGGTTTGCTTGGTCACGTCATCTGAAATGGAGCCGTTAAGTACTGTTAGATTTCTTGCTCCTCCTCCTGTGTAGCTACTGAGGGGTAAGGTTCAAATACGTTTTGTAAATGATTAGCAACCAACAGGGCTTTATCATGGATACTTCTCGCCCATGTTCCATCTTCCTTTCGGAGAGGATATGTCTTTTCAATTTTCTTGTGGTCTTCTACAAGAAATTGTCAGTAGCTACTGTTGGGGAGAGGTTTTCCAAATACTGTTGAATTGATTTATTTTTCAGCTAGTAAAGGAATCTTTTAAGTTCGGCTGTGGCTCTACTGTAATTTAGTTTGTCAATTGGGACTCTGGTAAGTTACCATCGCTTCCTTAGCTTTCTTTTTTAAGCGATTTTCTTTTTGAAGAGAATTGGACAATCATCAATTCTTATTACTTCATTCGTTCTCGGAGTATCTTCCCAGGCTGCTTCTTGTATAGCTTTGGTGACATGTTCGACTGCACATCTTACGTCTTCTTCCGTTTCTATTGTTATCTCTAACGATAGCAGTTCTTTTACCCTGTCTTTGAAATAGACCCAATCTGTTTTCCTGTTACAGAGAAAAGGTGGTTTATCTATTTGTATTACTTGTGTCCCAAGAGTGAGTAAAATCGGAGAGTGGTCTGAGGGTAAGTCTAGACAGGACAGATAATTAGGATTAATATTTTTAAGAACGCAGAAATCGAGGAGGTCTGGGAGTTTGCCAGGATCAGAGGGCCAGTAAGTAGGTTCACCGGTGGATATAAAGTGTAGGTTATTTGCTGTTACAGTTTTAATAATTCCCTTCCCTTCGTCGTAGTTAACCTGGATCCCCACTGAGTATTCTTTGCGTTGTAATCGCCTGCTGCGATGAAACGATTACCTAGTGTGTTGAAGTAATGCTCGTATTGAGCTTGTTTGTTAGCATGCCGTGGTGGGCAGTATACTGCGGATAATGTTACAGATCCAATAAAGTCCTCAATTACGACTGAAGTAGCTTGAATATGATCTTCACAGTATTTATTTAATTCATAGTGCTGTTCCGTCAGGAACATATGTGGTAAAATTAAAAATTTTCAGGTAACTCCGGTCAGTAAATCTAGCTTCTGAGATCAGCATCACATCGATCTGGTGGTGTATAAATGTTTGGATTTCGAGTCCAGGTTGTTGGAGCCCGTTGCGTTCCATTCGGCAATCTTAAGGAACTGGTCCATTATGTAAGCTTTGCGACAAGTAATGTTAATATATTTAGCAAGTTGACATTTGCTCCATTAAATTTTTCATCATATGTTTGATCTCTTGAATATATGCTGATGTGTGTCATTTGCTGTTTGAGGTTGTTGGGGTATGCCTCTAACTATTTGAGCATGTGAGATACCAGGTTGAATTAACATCGATTCTATTCTGTTTAGTTGTGTGTCTCTGAGTGGGGGGAAGGTTTTTTGTTGCAGCTCTTGATAAACAGAGCAACCTTTGTAATTGGCAGGATGATTGCCATCACATAGGATACATTTGACGTCAGCGCTTCTGGTTTTACGGAGACATGATGCAGTGCGATGATTACCTGCACACTTAACGCAACGAGGACTTCTGTTGCAGAAATTCTTTGTGTGGCCTAGTCTTTGGCATCTGACACACGGGGGAATTTCCTTCTTTGGTCTTGGGGGCTCAAATTTAACAATTGAGTGTAAAAGTTTGTTAACATTGTAAATATCCTTATTATTTGGAGCAGGTTCGACGAAGACTAATGGAAGTTACTTCTTTCTATCTTGTTCTTTAATGTATATGTTGGAAATATTTGTAACTGTGTGATCAAGTTCTTCTATGGCTTTCTTTAAGGCATCTGTAGTGGTGTAGGGATGTATATTTCGTAAAACTACTTTAAAATTTCGAGTCTGCTTGGGTTTGTAAGTATGAAACTCCGTATTCTTCTCAGAAAGAGCTTTAGTAATTAAAGTATATTTTTTGTGCGATCGTTCATATTTGTCAACTTACTGTCACTGTTTTGGCAACAGTAGGCGGCATTTTCTGTTTAATGAGTCTAACTGAACGGTAAGTAATTTACTTACCGTTCAGCGAACAGTAAGTGAAATTCATAACCTTGATTAGCAGAATTTCTGGCACAATTATTTTACAACTGTCACATTAACATTCAGGTTACTAAGGAACCAATACATACGCTTGTTGCTCGGCTTACCTTTTAAGCAATTTTGAGATAAAATAAAATGTATTTTGCCTACATTTTGCCATCAAGTGTATTGTTGATCGCACAAAAAATAGCATAAGCATTTCGAACAGTATGGAGTTTACCGATCTCCTCCAATATTGGCGACTTCGCTTCGCTCAGTCGCCAAACATTGTCGTCGATCGGTAAACTGTCCTTACTGTTCTTAATACTTAATATACTATTTCTGATGTTTTGGGCAGCATTTTTACCTCATCATTGTACAGCACTTTAATTTCGTACTCGTTTTTAGCTAAGCTTTACAAAAGTTCTAAAAGAGGTGGCATGAATTTGACTCCTGAGACAAATGTAGGGGGTGGCTTTGGATCTATTTTGATTGCATTTTGTTCCTGACTATTTGCTTCATTTTCCAGATTCTTAAATGGATTTGATGTCTTTATGGGCTTGTTGAGCCAGCAATCTGTAATTTTAACCTGTTTTTGTTGCATTTGTGGGTTGTCTGTCGAATTTCTGTGGCCTTTTTTATTTTCTACTAGCTGCCATTCCTGGTCATGATATTGCACATGAGATTGTGATAAATAAGGAATGCTATATAGTTAGTTAGGTACCGACATGGTTGGAGCGGTGGCACGTAGTTGGTGCGTTGTACTTATTAGAGGTTGTTGATATGCGGAATTTACTGGCAGTTGATAGCTAGTTTTGGATAATCCATGATTATGAATCGAACCAGGAATGATTTGTTCGGCCTGCATTGTCTCTGATGGTTGATTAATATGGTAATTGTAATTACAATTACTATAGTTGGTTGGCACATACTGATAGTAAGACATAAGGCTTAATTAAATTTAGTAATAAATACACACTAAATATATACGGTGATTAAACAAATTATTGTACATTACATATAAACATTTTATAATTCAAGCGGGGAAGGTGAAAT
>JARFJB010001195.1:4037500-4102500 GCA_036346205.1 Vesta saturnalis | reverse complement strand
CACAGTCATACACACTCAGACACACTCACACACGCACACTCACGCACTCACACACACTCACGCACACTCACGCACACTCACGCACACTCCGCACACTCACGCACTCACACACACTCGCGCACACTCACGCACACTCACGCACACTCATTCATACCAACGCATGCGCACATACGCACACACGCTTACAAGCGCACAGGCCCACACACGCAATGGCGCGCACGGACGCACACGCACACCCACACCCACACGCACACGGACACGCACACGCACACGCACACGCACACGCACACGCACCACGCACACGCACACGCCACACGCACACGCACACGCACTCTCACACGCACACGCACACGCACACGCACACGCACACGCACACGCACACGCACACGCCCACGCACTCGCACTCTCACGCACGCACGCGCCACAGCGCACTCACACGCACACGCACACGCACACGCACACGCACACGACACACACACGCACAAGCACACGCACACGCACACGCACACGCACACGCACACGCACACGCACACCCACACCCATACGCACACGCACACGCATACGCACAACCATACGCACACGCACACCACACGCACACGCACACGCACAGCACACGCACACGCACACGCACACGCACACGCATACGCACAACCATACACACACGCACACGCACACGCACACGCACACGCACACGCACAGGCACACGCACACGCACACGCACACGCACACGCACACGCACACGCACACGCACACGCACACGCACACGCACACGCAAACGCACACGCACACGCCCACGCACACGCACACGCACACCCACACCCATACGCACACGCACACGCATACGCACAACCATACGCACACGCACACCCACACGCACACGCACACGCACAAGCACACGCACACGCACACGCACACGCACACGCAAACGCACACGCACACGCCCACGCACTCGCACTCGCACACGCACGCACACGCGCACGCGCACTCATACGCACACGCACACGCACACGCACACGCACACGCACACGCACACGCACACGCACACGCACACGCACACGCACACGCACACGCACACGCACACGCACACCCACACCATACGCACACGCATACGCACAACCATACGCACACGCACACCCACACGCACACGCACACGCACATGCACACGCACACGCACACGCACACGCACACGCAAACGCACACGCACACGCACACGCACACGCCCACGCACTCGCACTCGCACACGCACGCACACCCGCACGCGCACTCATACGCACACGCACACGCACACGCACACGCACACGCACACGCACACGCACACGCACACCCACACCCATACGCACACGCACACGCATACGCACAACCATACGCACACGCACGCGCACGCGCACACCCACAGGTTCCATACATAACAAAACTGAAGATTGCGTTTATATTCGCCTAAATGCCGAAACTTTTGAATAGTAAAGCTAATGATCTAGTATCTTCTTTAACTGACCATTTTAACGAATAGCGTAACCCTTGAACTCCATAGAAATAGTAAGAGATGAGCAGAAGGTTTATTAAACCTAAGCATTTCCACCGTGGAAATTCTAATTAGTTAGTAGGACGAAAGTCTAGTATCTCGGGGTTACAAAACTTATTAGCAGTAAGACAGTATGTAATTTCACATAACTAATCATTTATAATTTAAGAGAAACATGTAATAATATAGGTTATTCATACAATTTTTTGTAATGGTTATTTTTAATACGTAAACAAAAAAGTGGTACATAACTAAATATATAAACTTCTTTGTTGATGTCTTTAGGTTGACATTTGTCATCAAATATTTAAAAATTTTATGTAAACGATTACAAAAAATTTTATTCGCAACACGTGTGTTATCACATTTTTGGTGACCGACCTTATATTTTACCATCGGCTATGACTCGGGTAAAAAAGAGTGGCCTCGCACCAATAAATGTGTAAACAGCGCACTAGTTACGAAAATAACTATTTAAATGTAGTTAATTATCGCTATGCAGGTTGTTGAAAGGGACCAGGTTCAGGTGGAAGGAAGGGCAACCACGAAGAACATGAAAATGTAAACTTTCACGATTAGAACTCAAATTTTAGATGCTTATCTTTTGGGTATTAAAGAGTTAATTCTTTGTTTCTCTTTTATATAAATTTAGTAAATGGTAAGAATATGAAAACGCAAACATAAGGATTGCTATAAATATAGCAGTTTGATAATAGTATAAAGCCAAGCATGGCGTCTATTTTTATTTCAGTAAAGAATAGCTAGATCTTTAAAAAAATGAATATTGTTAAACTAAGTAGAACATGACAAATCAGAACATCCTCTAATGAACAAAGGCTAAATAGGTGAACATTTAACCTTAACTAATTACTTATGTACGGCCTAGTGTCGTCACCATTTACTCCAATCTTAGCCTGAATCTTTGGTCGTTTTAGGTAGACTGTAAAATTGTTAACGAATTTGCATAAAATCTTACATGTTTATCTGAGATCGTAACTAAAGTATGAAAATGTAAACTTTTACGATTATTGTTATACAAATTTAAACGTTTCGATAACAACTACAGTTAAACAATACTTACAACAAATCTGAATAAATAATAACTGTAATAAGAAAATAAAATACTCTTCGTATAAAGTAAAGGAAGGTTTCGTTCCAGCCTACTCGTCCATCAGGATCTGGTCTAAGATGGTAGCGAAGGAAAATAACGTTAAAGGCATAGGTAATAGTAGTCATGTAAGGTGGAAAAGATATAAATCAAAATACGTTAAAGATTACAGTCAAAGGATATACCTGAATACGTCTCTGAATTACAGCAGTCAGAATAGCGGTACTGAAATTTAGGTGTAAAAGTGCACGACAAAGTCTGTTTTATTGCTCTTTCAAATATTTTTTAAATTATAAGAGTATATTTGTAATTAAAAATTATTATAAATTTTATTAAATACATAAATAAAAAAGTTTACGTCGAGTAAGATTTTAACCTACGACATGTACTTTGCTAGGTACCGTTCTAAGCAACAGAGCTATCGAGATACAAGCCCCAATTGGCATAAATTTTGTCTTTATGTATGTAGAACTGATGTAAATTCTAAATATGAGAGTACAGTCAAATTACTTATATTAATGAAATGTAATATCGCAAGGACTCACACATACCAAAGAAACTTGACTAAATTACTAGTTTTTGTTATGAACGAATAAGTATATATGTAATTAAAAATTGTTATTAATTTTATTAAATACGTAAATAGAAAATTGTTATTAATTTTATTAAATACATAAATAAAAAGTTTACCTCGAGTAGGATTTGAACCTACGACCTGTACTTTGCTAGAGTACCGCGCTACCAACTGTGCCACCAAGGTTCAAGCCCCAATCGATGTAAATTTTGTCTTTATGTATGTAGAACTGATGTAAATTCTAAATATAATGAGATTACAATCAAATTACTTATATTAATGGAATGTGAGCCTGCAATATCGCAATAACGTAAATAGAAAGTTTAACTCGAGTAGGATTTGAACCTACGACATGCACTTTGCTACAGTACCACTCTAACCAACTGAGCTATCGGGATACAAGCCCCAATCGATGTAAATCTTGTCTTTATGTATGTAGAACTGATGTAAATTCTAAATATAAAGAGATGTAATGTCGTAGGTTCAAATCCTATTCGAGGTAAACTTTTTATTTATGCATTTAACAAACTTAATAGCAATTTTGTTTCCATACTTACTTTTGAACTGATTCGTTCATAACAGAAACTTATAATAATAAGAGTATTGTTACACGTCCAAACCGCACTAGGTATCGAGAAGGCTTACCGAAGTAGGCGGGTTGTCAGCTACAGTGGAAATAGAGGGGGAAGGGGTCGATATCAGGAGTAAAATGATTGAATCGTAGTTTCAAACACCTTACACTTACCATAAATCTGCAACGAAAAGTTGTATACTTATATACTAAACACATTAAAATAGATAAAGTGCGATTATCCTTTTACTTATAATAAAAAAATTATCAACTCAACTCAAGAATGGACTTAAAAGGCAATCGTACTTTTATCTTTTAAATAATACCTAAAACTTTGTCTTACGAATTACGTCAGCTAATCCTCTGTCCGTGATATACTAAAGTCCAATTGGTCTGCTTCCAGTAATCCTTTTTAAATTTGCACCCATACTGCCACAAACCTAGAAGGCGGCCGTACTTGATGAATAAAAAGTCTTTCGTTTACACGCGTGTTTCACATTGGCTCTTTGCTTTAATGTTTGTCCTTCAACGCAAACATTTATCAGAATAACTGTCTCCACATAAATATCAACATTCCTAGTTGCCTTTATACAATCGATTTCATTTTACTAACCAGCGTACTTCATTCAATGTCAATGATGACCACTAATCTCTTAACTAAATTATCAAACTTTCAATTCTGTTAGTTATAGGGTTACTTTAGGCTTTCATTTCATTATTATCGTCGTTTGTTCTAGTACTGAATACTGTCAACAAAATATTTGCTGCTATTTTTAAAACCGCTTCCGCACTTTTTAGATTTCTTGACAGAAAAACATTATCTCCTATCAATTCACACTTATTTCACATTTATTTATGAATGTTTATATGATTCATCCTCGTTATCGGTTATTGTAGTCACTTATATACGTACTTTTGTTTTCATAAACAAAATCCAACACTGACCATTCTAAGATCCCTTCGAAAACGCGCGCGGCCCACCTTTACTTAAGATCTAACCGAACGGTTCTCTCACACCCTTATTAAACCCTCCCTTTAATTCCTTCTGCCCGCCATATTGCCAATCTCTTCGCGCTCATATCAAAATTTACCTACACAATCGTGTATTTCGTGCGTTTCTTTGCCGCGTCGAAGTCAGAAACGGAACCACCGTTATCCAAAGTAAGAATAATGCAGCCATTTTGATTTACTTCGTAAATCTACTCACAACTCTAGAAAAAAACCATTAATTGTAATTACATTCACCCTGTACCATAACTCAACTTTCTATAAAAATTTCGCATGTAGGCGATCTCTATTTTCGCACAATTTAACCAACTCTATCACATTCTAAAAACTCTATTCTTACACGCGCACTCACTTTACAAACAAAAACATGCATACATATTCCTTACTGCACCTTAATACAATATGGATATATCATAATCTTACTCACTCGTATGTCTACGGCCATTTCTTTAATCCGAATTCTTTAGTACACAGCAGCAAAAGACCAGTGGCAAACCGGTAGTCTTTTACCAGTGCCGTCTCAGTTACAATTGCACAAAACATTATTTTTCAATCAAATTTAATGCTTCTTGCATAAACACCTTTCTACAACATTCAAATATTCTTTCATATGATACATAATCTTGCATTAAACTCCAGTGGCGTATCATTTACACCAACTTACAGTCTGCGTACAAATAAAATTTTTTTTCTTGCAAACTCACTTCATTTACATTCAAAATACGTTATCAAGATTCTGCATATATACGATGCGTCACAACAATCTTACAGTAAATTAGTTGGATATTTTAAGATATAAGAGTATATGGGTGGAATTGAGGTACAGAGAAACAAGGTAGGTTAGTGTTCGAAAATATCGATATTTTCAGGTTTATACGAATCTTTCAGTTTTACATATAAATTATTTACTAGAATTTTTACGTATTTTGATATTGTTACTAAATTTACTTATTGAAATCTCAGGACAATGCTTTAATTTGCTTTTAATAAACTGGAATTAGAGTAAAGGGTTTTGTTTTCCTTAACAAATGTCAACAATAGCGTTAGCTGCTTGAATGGTTGTGTTACCGGTGGTAATGAATAAAATAATAGTGGATAGCTTATACAAAGGGGAGTTTTATGTTTAAAATTTGAGATTTCGGGTGGTTTTCGTATTTAATACTTTATACTGGATTGTTTCCAGTACGTCGATTGAGATCTCTTCGATCTACTGGAGTTTGGTGATATTTTCGCACAGACGGGCTTCATAAAACGAAATGTGGTATGTATTCTGGCATTGATCAAGGATTGAAACAGGAATATTTCTTTAAGTTAATCTTTATATCGTGAACTTCTGGCATCGAGTCATGTAATCATGGTTGGGGGTCAGTACGTCGTGAAAGAAATAAATTATGAAACAGGCAATTTGTAAGATGCCGGTGGTGGTGTGTAACCGATTGTGCATAGAATCCACCAGTAGAACTGAGAAGCTTGCCCGTAGTACTGTCTGGGAGATTACTGGAACAGGCATAATGTAGGCAAATCGCCTTTGTGTATGGCGGTGTAAGTAGACAACGGTGCCGGCAATTGAGATCCCATCGTTGTCTCCTCTACAGACGTTTGTGTAGATGAAGGCCAGGGTGGACGGAAGAGTCGTTGAACTCGCAAATAATCTTAAAGAATCGCCTTCGGAAGAGCGTCTTGTGGTTGCATAGCATTCCGTTAAAGACGGGCAAACTTCTGTTAATGGAGTTAGGTCAGAGATTAGGTATTATTTAAGTAGTGGGAATGTGAGGGACTATGATGTAGAAAATTCACAATGCTGTTCGGATTATCTCCACAGAAAGAAGTGTAGAACTGACAAATCTGATGATCTAGGTGGCCTTCTTACAGGTCCATGTATGATCTAATGTGCTAATAATAGCACATCACCACTTATTTCGGGTACACTATTTTCCAAAATTTGTTAACGTTGGCAGTAACGCATCCGCCAAAAGCTTGATATACGATTTTACTACCCAACAAAAACAAGATACATTAAAGCCAAACCTTCCTTCTCAGACCAAAATCTATTATTTTGGCTATTAAAAATATCAGTGCTGCTAAAGTACACCTCGTTAGATATGGGCGATAATTGTGATTTCTGAGAATTTCTTGAACACTTGTTTTAGGCACTCCAATACTGCAGGCTATCTCTCGGCAAAAAGTATTTGGATTTGCTACGGTTGATGATAATACATTTATTTCGTTAATTACGCGATTTTCTTTGTTGTAGACTTCTTAACGAGGTTTATGAACAGAGCTGTATTTAATTAGATTTGATTTTATTCTCGAAAATATTTATGAGATATATTTTTGTAAATTATCAGTCAAAGTAACAAGATACATAGATAGATACGTGTGAAAGTACATTTCTAATTCTTTGTCTGCATTTTCGTTAATGTAACAAACAAGCATGTCATATTTTCTGCGTTTCCATATGTTATATTAACTGCCGTAATTAACAACGAATGAATTTCCAACAATTAAGGTAAAACTATTAGACAAATCAAAGCAAATAACAGACATAAACTGCCAAACTTCTAAAATCTGACAGCCGAATTATTATTTTCTTATTTCAGATTTCGCCCCGGCCAACTATTAAAAAAAATTAAATTTGATGTAACGTAAATTTTGAGCTTAATGTTGAAAAGGACTACAGAGCATTCTATATTGTTGGAAAGCTGAGGACAAATGCAATCAAAATATACAGGGCGTCCCATTTAAAAAAAAGGTAAGTTTGAGTTATTTTGAAGAAACGGCAATAACTACAGAAAATTGACGTACGCTAGCTACTTGATTCTACGTAAAATATGTCTCAGTATCAGTTCTCACTTTATTTCTACGTTACTCGCTAACAGAGATATGAGGGAGTTTCCAAAATGACAAAATCGCCCTGTACATCAGAAAATAAGCGTTTCATCGAAATTTTGTTTTGTCCACCTTTCGTTTTAAAAAAAAGTAGTACAGGAACGCGAAAACTACAACTTCCTATCTCAAGCCGTTTTTGAGATACCCCGCAAAACCATCGAAATCCGGACACACTGTACATGGCCTTCTAGATTTGTTATTTTTTTGCAGATCTTGAAATATCTTTAACACTATAGTGGTTAGAGCAGTGATATCTTATACATTTGTGGAAAGCCTTTTAACTACATCCTTAAACCACCAAAATATATAAGGTATTTAATTTAAAAATAAATAACGTTGATATGGCACGATTTTTTGTACACTCCGTATATTCCAAAATATTTTTAAAATGTGGCTAGAGTTAATCTGCTTATACCTAGGTTATAATTTATTGAAAGAAAATGTCGCTTAGGTTCTAAAGACAGACGCATTGAGCTTAAGGTAATGTACACAACAATAATTCGCATTTTTTTTTTATTTTAGTGTATTATTACATTCACTAGACATCAGTTTAATTAATGTAGTGAACCGAGTGTTGTGACAAATAGTAAATTAATTTAAAATTGTTCAGCCCTAGTAATAATTCTGTTAATATTTATTATGTTATGACATAAGTTTATTTATTTATTATCGATCCATTTTTTTAAGCCAATCAATAATAGATAGGCGTGCAGTAGTGTTTGAGTAGTGTATTCCCTCAAAAACTTGTTGTATTTAACGGATTCATCATTGATTTATGGACAGTCACTATCGAAAAATATTTTACGCCAGTTACTTTTTTACAAATTTTTGGAGTGAAATTTATAACGAGTAGCGATTATCTCAAATGCGCTTACGACGTGTATTTTAATTTGTTTTTCTTATTATTTATAGGCAGTACCGCGCCAAGGCCTCCAAGCTCCCCGGGGCAAGAAAATTTTAGGCCCCCTTTCCTTAAATGAGTAGTTTTTTTTGCAACTTCAATGAATCGGTATACGGTATACAAAACTATTTCTTATGGGTTAAAATAACAACTATTAAAAAAAACTCTGTTTTGAAAGTAAACTTTTATTCAGAGACAGGTGGAAACATAAACATTAAAATAATAATAATACACGTTTTTCAAAATAGTAGATAATTATTCTATACAGTGCGCTTAGAAGGTAACGGATAAATTCATTATTTTCGAAATCGTTAATTTGTGGTCAAAATCCTGCGACAGGTCGATTTTTTATTTTGATTCCGGACTTTATGCTGTGTCACACATGTAGATGGCGCTGCGCACTTTCCGGATATGACGTCAAAGTTCATATTTTTAAATGGCAACCCTGTATGTTCTTCCCGGAAATCGATGCAACTATTTCTCCTGAGTTCAAAAATGCCCTATTTATTGGGATTATTTGAAACAGTATGCGCGATATTAATTATTAAACGTGGCATAATTCGAAAAGTGGTGCGGTGTTAGTCAAGAAAGAAACTGGTATGATTGAAATGTAGGCTTTTATCAAAAGAACAAGCAACTAGGTAACTCGATATTGAGTTTATTTTTTTATTTTCAAGCGGCCGAAAACCGCATATTTGTGTGTCGTTATAAGTACGTATATTTGTTACCGGAAGACAAAAACCCTTTCATGTCTTATTTTATGTTTGTTTCCGTTCAGTTTATGTTTATTTTAACAAATGTTGTGCACTGTTTAGTACCCAGATTCTTAATTTAACGCAAACATTGACAACACTAACAAGGCATTAATTTTTAACTTTATTCTCACCTGTATTATTGCTGTAAGAACTTGCTCCTTAGTATGGAAAGATTTCCAGTGTAATCAGATCCTAATTGGGTCAAATTAAAAAAAACACTGTTTCGATTGGTTGCTAAATTTGAGTTGGATTGTCAAATACATCTTAAAACTGCAAATATATCTAACAGCCTAATTAATTTTTAATAATATAATTAATGTCTCAATTGGGGATGATGTTATCTCTAATTTTAATTCAAAATTTTGCAAAAACCGTAATTCATTTAATAATTCATTACCGGTAATATCACGTTCATTTTGGTTTTGTCCGTTAGAATACTTTCAAGATTTGTGCAAAAGTTTAATTGCTCTTCTTCTGAATGTTGACAGGTTGCTTAAAAAATAAAAAATTTGTAAAAACTGAACAATTTAAATCTCCCTTGTATACATTGAATCCTTAAATCTAACACACCAAAAAAGCAATCAACTTTGAAACGTAATTCTCCATTTTCTATTACTTCATCGTCAAGTTCGTAAGTGAACTGTTTTTATTTTTCTTGCTGTTGGCCTTAATACCCCTTTAGTCTCAAATTTTGCCTCAACATCGAGCGAAACACCAACCTCTTTAGCATCGACTAATAAATTAAAAACCCTTTGTCTGATCTGTACCTTTTAAAAAAATCGTTTAATATATTTAAACTTGAACAAGCATGAGAAATGTGAAAATGTTTGGTTTTTAATATTTTACTTGAAATATCTACCTTGCTTAAAATATTATACCATATAGTTAGAAAACACATGAATTTAAATTTTTCTCCGAAAGCGGTTGGTGTAAAAATCAGAAATATTAAGTAGATACATGGAAATATGTTTTATATGTGGTTTCAAATTGAAAGCACTGGGTATATATGGTTTTACAGTCACTTATGGACTTGTGGACAGTTCTTGTTTTTGGTAAACAAAGGCTAACATTGCATGTTTTGCAGAAGGATTTTGTGCGATGAGGTTCTTTAGCTGTACTGCACATCCCCGATAAGTTCCTCTCTAGCATATGAGATGCTTTGTCACTTCTTATATCTGGAGCAATGTAGGGTTTGAACCTGTTCTGTTGTTCCTGAGGTCTTCTTCGATTAGGAGTTGAGGATGAAGATGCCCCTTTTAGCCCAGCAATTACAGACAATTGAAAGTCTTTGAGAACTTTCTTTTCCTCATGAGATGATAATTGGCATTTAAAATCGTGACATCCAAGAAGTGCCAAAATATCCTTTGCCACCATTTTTTACTTTTTATGTCAACCTCATGGATTGATTTTAACATGTCAGCTTTGTCAACGAAGCCCATGTTACCACTGTAATCTTTGACAATTTCTGCACGTGTAATTTTAACTTTAGAACCATCTTTATTCTTCCTTATTGCCATAGATATGTCCTCAGCGTCATGGAAATTAAAAGAAAGTTAATTCCCTTTTATCCTTACGATTGCAACAATACCTTGGTCACTGCATCCTGCATCGGAACTCTCCACGTGACATTGTCTTGTTGTCCTCTAAGTCTTTTGAAAATCCTACTCTGCCCTTCCTCACAGTGTCACAACCATATATATCCTGTTGCCTTAGTTTAAGCATGAGAGGCACTGCCGTAAAATAATTGTCAAAGTACACTTGATGACATTTTCCAATTAGCTCTTCAGTTATAGTTTTAACTATTCTGGAACCTAAATTTTCAAACATACCCATTTTCATTTCCAAGTGCCCAAACTTTGTACCCGCGTTTTAAGGGTTTTTGGGCATGTATTATTTCAAACTTGAATTGTATCATGGATTCATCTACTGCTTGCTTCTCAAAAGATTTGTAACACGGCGTTGTTCCTCCCCTTTCTTAGACTGTTTGTTATTATCATTCGAGTGCATAGGCCCGAGTAACCATGAAAATCTATTTCGGGACATAACTGAAGAATTATACGAGGCTCAAAGCTGGGTCTGAAGACCAACAATCCCTATGATGGACGTTTTGTTATGCCCATCAGCAGATTAATGGCAAAAAACTTTTATTTCCCCCACATCAGTTGCCTTGAAATTGATGGATCCACCGAGTTTCTTCGTAGCATACAAATTTGTCTGATAGACTGTGTGCTATATAAGTTCATCAGTAAATAAACAACTAAATATTTCAATCGGACTTACATTTTCGAAAGGAATATTCGGCCTAGATTCCTCTGTAAATGTCTGATTTGCATGTGAAAGTACCTCCAGCACCCGTTAAACATCTTCCCTTCTTCTTAAATAGTCACTCCCTAGCATTATTTTGTATATCACTATTACTTTTATCGTTACTATGCTGATCCCCATCATTGTTCTGTACACCACCATTACTATTGTCGTTATTGTGCTGATCCCGTTCATTTTTATTACCAATATCGCTAGACTCGGATCCATTTATACTTGTCTCCGATTCACTATCTGTACCCGAAGCACCAGATTCGGTACCACTTTGGAGTTTCATCAAGTCCATATAAAAACTCAAGAGTTTAAATTTCCAGCTATATCCCAATGAAGGATGTTTGCTAGCCATGTTAACACACTACAAAGAAAAAAAGATAGTATTGGAATAATATCCTAAATACACACACTGGTTTCAGTATGATAATAATATATATTTTGCCCAACAGATACATATAAGTATCCAATTATAGGACAATGCAAAATACAATTACACGATTACAGAAGGAAAAAGATTATACATATAGCAGCAATTAAATAATACGAAGAATAAAA
Organism: Vesta saturnalis; assembly: GCA_036346205.1. NCBI lineage: Eukaryota > Metazoa > Arthropoda > Insecta > Coleoptera > Lampyridae > Vesta > Vesta saturnalis. Next base: position 4,090,301 of record JARFJB010001195.1, on the reverse strand, counting down.
ATTAAAATTAAATGAACAATAAAAGAAAAAGTATAAAGAAAAGTAAACCCTGTCACAATAATGGTACCATTGAATAAGTTCAATGATTGTACTTAAAATTGCCTTTTTGAAAAGTGTATAACACCATAACTATTGGAATACGTGTTACAATTTTTACACATATTATAGAATGGTGATTTTTTCATTAAATTGGATTTGCAGAATGGCAGATAAAATGTGTTATTTCCTCGATAACCCAGACGTGGAACATAAAAGTTAAGATATTGTAACAATGTAGGGGAATCGACCTTATCGTGTACCAAGTTATGAAGAAAGGACATTCCCACTTTTATTCGGCGATTCCCCACACAATCTATGTTTATGGCAGATATCAATTCAGTATGATCGCAATCCCTGTCAGGGTAAACGCCATATAATTTGAAAAAAAAATGTATTTGCAAAACTTTCTGTGCACAGTCTTAAGTACTACCTTTTGGACGGTGTATGAGGGACTCCATATTGATGATGCGTACTCGAGCTTAGATCGTATTAATGCAAAATATAGTGACCGCAAAGCATTTATGTCTGAGATCCACCTTCAATTTCTAACTACAAATCCAAGCAATCGCAAAGCTGCATTTGTAATTTGACTAATATGTAGATTAAAAGAAAGCGTTGAATCGAAGTAGACACCTAGATACTTAATGAGTTTAACCCGGGATAAACTTTGCATATTAAGATTATAATAAAATATTATTGGGTTGTTTTTCCGAGTGAACGAAACAATGTTACATTTTGAAATATTTAACGATAGACAATTTGACATACACCACTCACAAGCTTTATCTATTTGTTGTTGTAAAAAATGACAGTCTTCTAATGCGGTAATAGGATAAAAGATTTTCAAGTCATCAGCAAACAATAGTTTTTCGCACGATATAACTTTAATTATATCGTTGATGTATAACATAAACAAAAGGGGTCCAAGGTTAGAGCCCTGTGGTACGCCGGAGATTGCAAAGTAAATACTAGAATCGAAACTATTGTATGAGACGTACTGAGGGCGATGATCTAAATAAGACGCAATAAGAGGAACCAAGCTATTATTCAATCCAAAGTAATACATTTTGTTAATTAAGATGCTATGACTAATGCGTTCAAATGCCTTAGATATGTCAAAATACAAAACATCCACCTAGCTCTTAGAATCAAGGTGAATAGATAAAACCTGGGTGATGTGAACCAAATTAGTCACCGTTGAGCGATTTTCCATAAACCCATGTTGGTAAGGTGATATTAACCGTTTAACACTAGGATATATTTTGGAGTAAAGAAATAATTCATAAATTTTTGCAAAATTGCAAAGTACAGAAATTGGCCTCTAGTTAGAAATAATGCTATCACCACCGGATTTAAATACAGGACAAACTCGTGCACATTTCCAAACATCAGGAAATTAATGTGTTCTAAGGGAGATGTTAATCAGTGTCGTGATTTGTTGAATAAAGATATTGGCACAATCCTGAATTCAAATGCTGGAATTTGATCCGGTCGTGCGGATAAATATATAAATATATTATAATATTTTTTACACTCTACGATATAATCTACGTGTTACTAAATAGTAATGTATTATCTTTCTTTGTACAGATACACTGTATTAGCTACAAACTTGAAAATAATCTTGTAACACAAAACAACCACCTCAAAACAACTCTTCGTCAAACTAAAATGCTGTACTGGCTGTTAGAAACTCGGCAACGCTGCCGCTAGTGATGGATTCTGACACTAGAGTACTACCCTAAGCAGGATGCAGTCCAGGTTTCAATGTGAAACCACTGGGACGCGTGAGCAAGACCAGAAAAAAAAGTGGTTTCAGAGTGAAACCACGTGGCTAGAAAGGGTCAAACGACCATTTTTTTAAGTTTTCAAAACGTGATTTGGTGTTTTCATGAACATTTGTACGTTCACCTATATGTTTGAAATTATTGAAACCAGCTGTATCACCAAATCTTGTGATTTTTAAAGAACTACAAAATAATGTACAACAGAAACAAAATATTGAATTTTTTGGTTTAGAATAAAAAAGCCATTAACGTTTAATTTTTCTAAATATGGTAAAATTGGAGTAAAATAGATCGAGGAAAGCTTTCGATCGGTTGTATCCTTAAGATAATCATGACATTCGTTTTGATACCGAGAGGTCCACTTCCTACCAAATTTTCAATTTGGAATGGAGTTAAATTATTTGGCCACAAACCAGTGTCTTCAGGAATAACAAAGTTTTGATTTTGGACATTACCTACTTTTATGCCTCTTGCTAAATCTGAAGCTGGCTCTAAGTTTGAAGTATTTCTGTGACTGTGATGTATCCATCTGCGTATTAGTAGTTGCCATGTACGTTGACAAGGAGGACGTCGATGGTTCATGTTGTTGTGTTTTTCCAACAAATTGTATCATTTTCCCATAGTTTTTCTCTAAATTTTATTCGCGTCTTCTTTTATGAATGAAGTTTCTTCTTTCGCTTTTCTAAAGAATTATTAAAATGACGAACAACGTGTAGGATTAATCGAATAATTAACTTTCTGTTTAAATCGTATTTTTCTTAAATTGTATTTTACTGTTCCTTAGTTTACCTTTGAATACTATAAACTCATTATAAAAAATCCAAAAAAAAAATAAAATAATTTTCTTTTTTGTCTTACCTTATTTTAACGAGTATGTTACACATCGCACTTTTGTCGATTGCTACAATTGCTATTAATTGATACATGTATTTAATTTTAATTGAATTTACTAAGTTTATTACAAACACACACGAGACGATTAGAAAGAAGGCACTGAATATTGGTTGTAACTTATAGTTTTTGAGAACTTAATGCTAACGTTTCAAAATGATGAGAATTTGCAAGAACAAATTCGAAATTTCAAGTCGGGATAAAAACGTCGCGTACGCTGTTTGATCGAAGTATCGCACGTTGCGATAGGGATCAACGATATACATCGATGCATGCATAAACGTGTATAATTATTAACGATGCATCGGTTAACCTGCATTTTTATTACGGCGCCTTTTGTTAACGACGTTCTCCTGGCGCCTTTTTGGTTACGGCGCCCGGGGCACAGCCCCTCCACGTCCTATAGGTCGGCGCGGGCCTGTTTATATGGTTATAACCAGTCGTGTTTAATAATAATCATGGCGTTTGAGCGTTCGATAAAATATATACACCGATAGAAACGAAATATCGTCAAATAAATATGCAAAAATTATCTTTAATTTATTTATATCAGGTATAACATTAATAATCATTAATGGTATAACATGGAAATATAACACCATTGTCATAGTAGTCACGCAAGTGCGCTGTAATAGAAATGACTCACCATTAATTTGATTATTTATTAATCTTAGGTAGTTTAACACTGTATGACTAATTTAGTATCAAGATTTCTAAAAGAACCGGATCATGACTAGTTCTTAATAAAATATTCGGATCAAACAAAAGCTTGCTGTGCAAATCGCAAATTTTCTTGCCATGCACTAATTTATTTAGATACAACCGAATATGTGTATGGGAAAAGTTTTGTCGAAGACTTTTTGTACCTATTAAATGTTAAAGTTTAAGAGGAGACTGGCCATAAAAGCTAGATTAAAATTAAACGTTTATACTGTTATACATAAAGATGGTACGTAGTTTCTTTTTAAAGTTTTTGATAAAGAATGTTTCATTAGTAATTTAGATTGCAAGAAAATAAATGAATGTATAAATTAAAACGCATCTTACAGAATTCATATCATACCGAAACAAAGTAAAAACGCAAATTACTTGTTAAGAACAATGATTAAATTATTAATTAAATTCTTCAAGTTTGTATAAATTTTTAATTTACGGCACCACGCGGTGTAGTAGAAGTTTTCTTCGCGATTCTTGCTAACTAATAATCACCGCAAAACGAAACACAAAAGTACTATAAAACGTGAATTCATGATTGTGTATTTTACAATTGGGGTTTGGTATGCCTGGAATTACTCCTGGAATTGGCTTTTCTAATTTAACCCATCCAATAAAGGGTTGCGATATTGTCCCCGCACCCTCACAACTGCTTATATTGCTTGTTTTACGATATTTAATCTTGGTTTACACGAAACAAACCCATTGGAACTGTTTAATTAAGTATCACACATAAAAATGTTTCTAATAACAATAACAAATATTTCCCTCATTTATTTCACTTACAAATTTGGTATCGAGTAAGTTATATTATAATTATAAGAATTGATTTTTAATTTTTGATTATTTATTATATGACAGAGTCAATAATTTGTTCAGTGTAAACAGGACTAAAAGGGTTGATTTTAATATTAAATCTTTCTCTCGATATGCTTTAAAGGTATTTACCTGGAATCCTTATAATTAACAAATTCTAAATTTGAAATTTTAATTCGTTCGCTTGGAATTTACAAACGCAATTAAAATTGTTCAATACTTAAATCCAAATTTCCCGCAATATTATTCTGTTTTTAGAACAGTTATTAGAGTAAATTAATTATTAATATTACACATTCCTGTATTCCGTTTAATTTGATTTACTAATGAGTCCGTAACGTTTAACATTAAAGCTTGTGTGTAAGTCAGCACTACTTCGAAGGCTATCTTTGACAAATTAAGTTATGGTTGTAACAAAGATATCCGGTTGTTCTTATTCTTCACTTGTTGCTTGCATTTCCCAAGCTAAACATCAACAATACTACATAAACTGCTTAACAGAAATCTTAACAACATTGATATGCGTTTCTTAAATTGGTGATTCACCTTACTTATACTTGTGAATGAAACTATACAGTGTTCCACGTTTCGTGAGGATTAAATGCATAACATAGAGCTAGCGAGTTGTAGTTTCCACTTTCTTGGGCTCGATTTTTGAGACAAAATCCATGACGTCAACAAATTTTTAACATTTTAGTTCTAAAGATACAGGGCGAAATTGAAAATTGTACAATTTGGCGAGGACGTCACATCTCGGTTATTATAAAAGATATTTACGTTCTGTAAACACATTCCTAAGATAATTTTTTCAGAGGATCAACGTGGCCAGCTTTGCACTCCGGCGTTTAGACTGATAGATAACATCATCAGGTCAAAAGAGTTAAATACCGACCTGGATTTGTTTTTTATTATTTTTGTTTGCTTTTTAGGTATTATCAAAATAGTAAGACAAAAATTGCGATGTTTCTGCGTTTAGCCTGTCAAACGTCCATCAAACGTGTTTTTTCATTTTATTTTTACTACCGTCCCCGATATAGTATGAATAAACGAAATTTCAATGCTGCAATGATAATTAATACCCTAAACCTACTTAAAACTACTAAACATATCTACTTACAATTATATACTAAAATATTGAATAATTACTTTATATAATTAAAAATTATAATTAACTTTATTAACAAAACTTATAATGATTTAATTGTTTAATTTTTTGAGTAATTATTGAACATAATCATGAATTATATTAAAGGCACGTCTAATTATCACTTAGTATATAAAATGTACCAGTAATGAAACGAGATTATTTTTAAGCTCACGTTAAAGCAAAAATAAAAATTAAGTCCTGCAGTTTTTATGCAAAATACTTATGAAAAATTATATGTAATTTTATAGCATTTAATTCATAAAGAGAAAAAAATCAACTACAAAAAATGTTCGAACTGATTTCCTTCATGATCTATGGGCTATTCTTCGCAATGCATTTAAAATTATCAAGGGTCTTTCTTGCGCTTGCATAAATGCTTGTTCTGTAGCATATTATAAATCATTTGTGGATGACTGTAGATTATGTCTTTAAGAAACCCCCAAATAAAAAAAATCTTACATAGACAAATCAGGTGATCTAGAAGGCCAATTTATGAATCCACGAGTTCCTATCCATCTCACTGGAAAGTTATTGTTTAATAACGGTCTAATAGTTTGTGAATTGTGAGCAGGTACCCCATTTTGTTGAAAGTGGATCTCGTTAAAATTTTAGGGAGAAGCTATAGGGAACATAAAATGAATGTTGCGTAAATAAAGGTCTAATAAACGGAATAATGGCAGTACACAACGGTAGCAGGGCATGTGTTAGGGTGAGAGGAGGTGTGAGTGAGTACTTTAACGTTAAGCAAGGAGTGCGACAAGGTTATGTGATGTCACCATGGTTGTTCAATGTATGCATGAAAAAATGTGTTAGACAAGCATGTACCGATGCAAATGGTGTAATGGTTGGTGACGTAAATGTACGACTTCTGGTGTATACAGATTAAGTCACAGTTTGGGTGGGCTACGAACTGCTCTGAGGATGTTTGATACAGTCTGCGAGCGCATGGACATAAAGGTAAAAGTGAACAGAACTAAGATTGTGGTTTTAATTGGGAAGGTGGAAAGGAGAATAGGGTATTTATTCTGCAAGATGAAATTATGGAGCAAGTGAACGAGCTGGTATATCTGGGTAGAACGCTTACTGCAGATGGTACAATAGAGGGCGGGATTGCACGAAGGGTCAATTCTGGAAGGAAAGTTATTGGAAGTATGTGGATGATAATGAGAAAAAGAAGTATGAACCTAACTGTGTAACGGACAATCTATAATGGAGTTTTTGTCCCGTCAGTACTGTATGGAAGTGAGACACGGGTATGTAAAAAAAACACGAAAGAAAAATAAATGCGGTTGGTATGAGATACCTGAGAAGCGCATGTGGTAAAACGAGAAGGGACAAGCTAAAGAATGAATGGATAATGACGGAGTGTGGCGAGGAAAGGACGATGATGGATAGATATAAAAGTAGTACATTAGGTTGGTTTGGTCACAATTAGAGAATGAGCAACGCAAAATTAACGAAAGCAAATACATGTGGGTGAGGTTAGATGTAAGGCCATGACAATGTATGAACCTTGCGGAAGTTAGGAAGGTATGCGGAGATAGGAGAGCATGGAGAAAGATTGTGCATGAAAATAAATAAGAGGCAGGGATTGTTTTGCCTACCGCGCAAGTGAATGGTGTGAAGGCTAAGTTAAGTTAAATTTCTTGAAAGGAAATCACTATTATCTCCTTTCAATTCATACTTAAACTATTTATTTATGAATGTCTTTTTGATTAATCTCCTTATGGGTTATTTCAGTCGATTATATATAAGTACTGCTGAAATACAATTTCCACAAGTAATCCTACACTGACCATTCTAAGGTCCCTTCAAAAACGCCGCGCGGCGATCTTTACTTAATCTCTGACCGAACGATTCTCACTACCTCCTTACTTAAATTGGGCCCTCGCTGATATAACCTCTGCCCACCATATTTCCTACCTCTTCGCGCTACGCGAACGCGTATTTCTTGCATTTCTTCGCCGAGTAAAAGTCCGGAAGGACCCAACGCAAACAAAGCTAAGAACAACGTAGCCATCTTGAATTTACTTTGTAAATTCCCTCACAACTCTTAATTAATTAAAACTATTAATTGCAATTATATTCGCTTGGTACACTATTCAGATCATAACAAAACTTTCCATGAAAGTTTTACATGTGGGCGAATGCTCTTTTCTCACTAGCGAACTCCATCACATTCTAACAACTTCATTCTTGAACATGCATTAATGCACCATATTACAAAATTTATATAAAAAAAATATGCATGCATATTCCTTACTGTACGTTAACGCATTATCAATATATAATGAACTCGCTCATTCATACGTCTACAACCATTTATTAATCTGAATTTTTTTGTACACAGAAGCAAAAGACCAGTGGCAAACTAGTAGTCTCTTACCAGTGTCAATTTTCACAAAACATTATTTTTCAACCAAACTTAATGCTTTCAACATGAAAATCTTTCTACAACATTCAAATATTCCTTCACACGATATCTAATGCTCCGTTAAACTCCAGTGGCGCATCATTTACACCAATTTACATTCTGCATAGATACACAAAAAAAAATTTTTTTTCATGCAAAACTCACTTCATTTACATTCAAAATACGTTCCATACGTTATCAAAATACTACAAATGTACCATGCGTCAAAACAACCTTACACCATGTTACCTATTTTCGTATTGACCTTATTTTCAAAATTATAGCGATAGATTTACTCGTGTCGTAATATAATCAACGGTGCCACTCCACCTACGCAGATAAAGTGGAGTAGATAGTAAACACACTATATGTTTAAATGAATCGCGGAAAAAATGCCCCTTGAAAAAATACCCTGAAAAACATACCCCGCGAAAAAATTCCCCAGGTAAAAATACCCCACTGAAAAAATACTCCCGGAAAAAATACCCGCAAAATAATCAAACGGAAATTTGAAAATTTTGCATTACCAATGGTATCTATTTAATCTTCGCATTCCGATAATCTGTTAATTGCTATCTATTTAGTTATTCCATTATTCTTGTAAACAATAACCATTTGAGAAAGGTAATTGTAATCTTATTTTAATGACACGCCTAACCCTAATGAGCCTTGCAAGACAAGAGTGATTATGTTATGTATTATCTTTTGTAATTAACCTTTTGAAATAAATCCTTTGTTTGAAATGCCTAGATCCTTATATAAACCAAAATTTGACTATAAATGTTTGAGACACTCGTAAATGGGTCTGAGTGTGCAGGGTATTTTTTTCGAGGGTATTTTTTCAGTGGAGTATTTTTTCCTGGGGAATTTTTCCATGGGATTTTTCATGGGGTATTTTTTCCGCTGCCCTGTCTAAATACGGCTGATCTTTAACAGTATAAAAATATACATTAAGGGATAAGGTCCATCGGCCAAGCAACACTTACCTAATCAGCTAACTGTTTTAAAGAGCTTATAAATTTTAAATTAAATACACAAAACCTGTGTAATGTTAATAAAATTGTGATTAAACGCCAAAAATAAAATGCAAACCAACATGTTAACTGCCATATTGGATCCTAAAAATTAATTCAGAAAATTTTACCTCAATTACTTTCGTTACGTTGCAATTCAAATACTTTAAAATTAATGTACTTACACAAAACATAAAACTAGAAAGAAATGCAAATAATTTAAGAAAGGTGAAACTTTAATCTAGTTATTAAATTACAAAGCAAGCAAAAGAAAAACCAAAACATTGATATTGATTTTGTTGAATCAAAGCTAAGAAATCTTATGTCCTTTAAGGTCTAGTACTAAACACAAGGGATACATTTTACCATAATAGATCCCTCTTCTATTATGGTTTTACGACCATAAGTGAAAATCCGTAGATTTTCAATATCTAGCTTAAAACCTCGACAGTCCAGTTCTGGGAGGAAAATATTAGACTATTGTGCGCTTGGAACCGGAAATTGCCACTAACAGTGTACTGTCAACTGTAATCAAATCCAAATCCAACCTGCCTAACTTTACAAACAACCAATGTAACTAATTAATTATAAATCCTCATAAGTCCAATAACTGTTGAGTACACATCACTACGCAGATTTATACCCATTTAATTCAACTGATAAACAATAAGTCACATCAAATGTTGCATTGTTTTGTATCTTCGCAAGTTCTTAGTTTAGTAAAATCCGTTAATTTTCAATACCTAGCCGAAAACCTTATGGTCGAGGCTATTTAGTCTACCGTTAGGTTACATTATTAATCCTACACGATTACACGTATTTTCACGGAAGTTAATAATCGAATTTACTTTGGTCGAAGAGTTGTACATAACATAAAATGCAGATAACTAAGGTACCTATCAACGTGTTTTAAGAAACAAAACGTGAAAAAGGAACTTAAAGTGTTACACTCACTCTCACACTCACTCACACTCACACTCATACTCATACTCACACTCACACTCACACTCACACTCACAATTACACTCACACTCATACTCAAACTCACACTCACACTCACACCCACACTCACACTCACACTCACGCTCACACTCAGGCTCACACACACATACACGCAAATCCACGCTCGCGCACGCGCTAGCACGAGGACGCAGGCGCACACACGGAAACACACACGCACAAACGCGCTCACACATATACGCACACGCACACGCGTGTGCGAGTGCTTGTGCGTGCGCGCGTGTGTCTACGTTTTATGCTGTTTTCTGATACGACGCATAATTTAGCGTCAAAAATTTCTTTCCATATCAGAACGATTAATTTTATAAGAAAATGTGTGACATATTTTTTAAGGAAAATTTAATTTTACGTAACTTACTCTCACTCACACTCACACTCACTCTCATTCTCACACTCACACTCACACCCTCACTCACACTCACACTCACACACTCACACTCACACTCGCCATCACACTCACACTCACATTCATACTCACACCCACACTCACACTCGCGCTCACGCTCACACTCATACACGGAAACCCACGCACGCGCACGCGCAAACACGAGGACGCAGGCGCACACACGGAAACACACACACGCACAAACGCGCTCACGTATATACGCATGCGTGTGCGTGTGCGTGCGTACGTTTTATGCTGCTTTCTGGTACGACGCTTAATTTAGCAGCAAAAAAATTGCTAAGGTAAAATTTAAGTGTTAGTTCAAATTTCTTTCCATATCCGAACAATGATTAATGTTATAAGAAAATTTGTGACATATTTTTTAGGAAAATTTAATTTTACGTAGCTTTTCTTTGTAAAGTTTTTTAATGTAAAGCGAAATAAGTGCAAAAATTAAATAAGTATGATTTAAAACGCTTAAACTGTATTATCGATATTTTTATAGAAGCCGGCAACTTTGGAATTTTTTTAAGTTAGCACGTTGCATCAATATGTCTATTAACGTCTAACTGTACATGAACTCACACTCACACCCACACTCACGCTCACACTCACACACACTGACACTCACAATCACACTCACGCTCACACTCACAATCACTCACACTCACACCCACACTCACACTCACATGCAAACCCACGCGCATACACGAGGACACAGGCCTACACACGAAAACACACACACTCACACGCACACGCACACGCGTACGCACACGCACAATCACACGCCCAAGCACGCGAACACGCACACCCACACGAACACGCACACGAACACGAACACGCACACGCGCACGCACGCGCACACGCACACGTATACGCACACGCACATGTTCACGCACACGCACACCGACACGCACGCGCACACGCACACGCACGCGCGCACGCACAAATATGTAGGTGTAGGCTATGCGGTGGATATTTTTGACAATCACAAAAATTACTTGACCAAAGTTGGACGTGGGTGTGGGTTTGGGGGTGTGGGTATGGGTATGAGTGTGGTTGTGGATGTGGATATGGGTGTGGTGTGGGTATGGGTATGGTGTGTGTATGAGAGGGGAGGTACTCCATCAAGTGACACAATTCTACTATGGGTAAATAACTTCAGATAAGCTACTACCCTTCATGCGCCTGATCTATTGTGCTTTATAACAAATAATAAACATGTTTTTAAATATTGAAGCTAGATTTACTTTAAAACCATTATTTATTACTATTGGGCTTTTTATACATGGTCGTTAAATTACTAAAATGCCCAAATATGACTTACGCCTGAACAATGAGGTGAATAAAATACAAAAGTGTAGCGTTTTACCCAAGCAAGGTCAATTTTACGCTTGTTCAAAAATCTTCAATAATATTTAAATGAAGTACTCAAAAACAATCAGTTTACCTTGATAGCAACGTATCGCTAAAAAATGACTGAATCTTGAGAACGTCATAAACGTTCTTCTACGCCTTCTCGCTAAATTACAAATTTTAGCTACCTAACCGTTTGGGTAATAAATAAAATCATAAAATTATCGCATGTGCCCTATTAACCAAAAAAATATTTATACGTACCTAGACATATTCGCTTTAAAATCGGGGTTGCTTCTTCCTGAAACTAATTGTTAAATACTGCGACGCCAACTTGATTTTAAATATGGAATAAACAATTAAACCAATATACAATGAAGTTAAAAAAAGTTTCTACAAGAACAAATTTATTACACAACCTATATTTAATTATAAACAGAATACCTTAATGTTAATGTTAGTAACGTTATAACCTAATGAATACTTAATTTTGTGAGTAATTAATGGAAATCAGGATACCTTATTCTTGGTCACACTGTAGATAACGAAATGGATGCCTGCTGTGTCTGCGTTTTGGAAAATTGTTGCGTAATATTACTTCAGGTTGAAATAAATCTGGATTTGTATGCTTAATAATTCCCAAATGAACAAATCTCACTCTTGATTAACCGTACTAATACCGTAACTTAGATTAACGGTAAAATATTTAATTGCGTAGATGTGTTTAAATGTGTAAAAGTGAAGTTAAAGTAAAAAATAAAATGTAAACATGAAAGTAAAAATAAAAGTGCCTGAAAAAAGCAAACGTCTCAAACTTTAATATAATAGTTTTTTATAACTTACCATACAAATTATATAGCACTTTTAATAAAAAATTTAACAAAGCAACATGGATGCCTACATCCAACTTAAAGATATTATCAACAAAGCATCGCTAACGTAGTATTTGCGCACGAATATGTCTGAAACCGAATGTCCAAACGATATGTGTACGAGTTCTAATTAAAATAAATAAATGTGGGTTTTTATGCAACACACGCTGCACGAAATGCACGTTAAGTTGCCTACATAGAGGTGAATTATTAACAACACGTTTGAAGTTTGTTACAAAACAATTCACCTTCGTTGCTAGGTTTACTAATATATCAACAAACTCTCCTATTACAAAACTGATTATAAGTTTTTGACAGTCTACCACTGTACTCTACTGGAATGTCCTACAAAAATTTAAAAAAATTATTTATTATTTGACATTTTTAATGGTATAATGTTTTGTTGCGACGACCTGAAATTTTGATATTTATACAATAACGATAAGGAAAGTCACTTAATCTTCATAAAATAACCGCCACAACAAACTACTCCATGCCGAAAATCTACTAGGTTGATATTCACGCTAGACTTTTCTTATCGTTATTGTATAAAATGTGTTTTTATTTTAAATCAAAATGAAAAACTCTCGTTCGTGTAAAAATTCCATCGGTTATCAATAATTCGTTCAAGCTGCATAAAGCGAAAAATATCAAACTATTTCAAAATCTATACCACATATTAAAATCCTAATTTTATACGTGTATGTGTGTGGGTGTGTGTGCGTGCGTGTGTGTGAGTGGTTGTGTGCGTGTGCGCGAATGTCTGTACGCATGTGCGTGTGTGAGTGCGTGTGTGCGTTAACCAGTTTTATAAGAGCTACGTACGTTACGTTTGCTCAAGTTTTGATTAAAATCGGTAAAAAATATGCTTTTTGAGAAAGCGTAAATGCACATTTCGAGAATATTTTGAAAAACTATTAAATTTATAGAAAAATAAGTAAGTGCATTTTTTTTATAGAGAATGAAATTTTAGATGAGCTTTCTCCATGAATGTTCTTCGTAAGGAAATAAATAAGCCTTAAAAAAAGTTCCTAAAGCGATTATCGTGAATAGAACCCTAAAGTTTATAGAACAATGTGAAGGCAACTTTTTTGAAGATAACTCTATTTACCTTTTAATTTATTTTATCAATGTTCTAAAAAATACGCCAAATATAACTCGATTGGGTAATTAAAAATTATTATTAATTTTGTTAAATACATAAATAAAAAGTTTACCTCGAGTAGGATTTAAACCTACGACCTGTACTTTGCTAGAGTACCGCGCTAACCAACTGCGCCATCAAGGTTCAAGCCCCAATCGATGTAAATTTTGTCTTTATGTATGTAGTTCTACATACATAAAGACAAAATTTACATTTTAGTTACATATTTGCCTTTGAACTTATTCGTTCATAACAAAAACTTATAATAATTCGATTGGGTAATGTTTGAATATAAATTGGGTTATGAAAGTTTTAACGTTAAACTGGTATTGAAACTTGCTTGCATTTCTTCATATGTTATTATTTATTATAAAATTATGTGGAAAATATACAACATTTATTCACGATTTTATTTAACTCACACGGTTTGTATGTTGTATGCGTGAAAATTTATAACCGATTTTTCGACCACTTTAAACTCTCAAAAACTATGTATTCCCGATGACAATACAATCTTTTAGAATTTATGGTTCATAAGAATACTTAATTGAACTATAATTAACATACATATTTTTCAAATTAAGCAACGTCGGGCGCGGTTAGTAGTTGGATGGGTGACCGCTTGGAACTCCCCGTTCCGTTGTTTTTTTTTTCGTTTTATTGTATTAACGATGTGACTATTTTTTTAGTTTTTTTTTTATAAATTAAACCATAGCTAATTATTTTAAAGAAATATGAATGAAATAAATCATAGACCTTGGATTGAAAAAAAAATAGGTGTGGCATCGTTAATAAATATTTGACAAGACTAAAAAGTAGAAAAATACGAAAATGAAACTTTTTTAAAAAGCACGCTTTCATTTGCGCCTAGAAAGTGCACCAAAAAGGAGAAAATAATTTTTTTCTTAGCACCAAAATGTGATCAAAGATCTTTACGAGTAAAATTAACAGCGCGAGGCGCTCATCATAATTCCTTTATCTTCGTCACATGTTTACAATATGAGCGTCCCACGCTTTTATTTTTGAACACATTTTGGTGCAAATAAAAAAATTATTTTATCATTTTTAGTACACTTTCTACGCGTATATAATAGCGTGCTTTTTGAAAAAAATACTTTTTGATAGTATTATTGTATATAAAGGTTACGTGCACACACACGCACGCACGCACGCACGCACGCACGCACGCACGCACGCACGCACGCACGCACGCACGCACGCACGCACGCACGCACGCACGCACGCACGCACGCACGCACGCACGCACACACACACACACACCCACACACACCACACACACACACACACACACACACACACACACACACACACACACACACACACACCACACACACACACACACACACACACACACACCACACACACACCACACACCACACACACACACACACACACACACACACACACCACACACACACACACACACACACACACACACACACACACACACACACACACACACACACACACACACACACACACACCACACACACACACACACACACACACACACACACACACACACACACACACACACACACACACACACACACACACACACACACACACACACACACACACACACTACACACACACACACATACACACATGTATATATATATATATATATATATATATATATATATATATATATATCCGTATGTATGTATAGAAGTTGAAACCTTAGATGCATGGATTTTACAATGTTAACATTTAGTTGATTTAAAGTTACAACAATACAATGTTGCTGTTTTGAATTGTATGAAATTACAATAAATAACTTGATTACATTCGTTTACCAAGGTGGATGTAACGAAGAAATAAGTCTATGCTATGAATATTTCATATAAGCTAGAATATGAATAAGTAAAAATTATTCACACCTGTTATGGACACAAAGATTTTATTCGTGTATTGCGCTGTTGAGGAATTAAGTTCTGTTACAGATTTATTTCCAATATTATTATTCATTTCAATATAAAAATGTCTATTTTCAGGAGTTACATGCGTTGTAACTGGGATAATAATTCTCCTTGCTCGTAGATAATTAGTCGATATATTTCAGATAGATATCGTCAAGTATTTCAGTTTTGAATGCCATAACATTAATTGTACTATCATTGATAAGTTTGACGTTTGTGACTGTAATTGTAAATAATGTTTATCCATTTATGATTCTTGACAAGGTATTTAAACCAAGGATGCTATGCTGGATTTTGATCAAACTAGTTGAAGCACCGACACATTTAGTTTAGATTGCTTGAATAATTGTTCTAAATTTACTATATCCATTGTAAAAAAAAAACAGCAGCAAAAGCAAAACAAAAATAAATTATAATAATTAGGAATACCTAATAGATAAAGTGACTTTTACATTTGGACACGGTGGTTAGCATAAGGTAAAATATATATTACCTACTATCAATAATTTAT
Organism: Vesta saturnalis; assembly: GCA_036346205.1. Lineage (NCBI taxonomy): Eukaryota > Metazoa > Arthropoda > Insecta > Coleoptera > Lampyridae > Vesta > Vesta saturnalis. The sequence continues at coordinate 4,074,250 of JARFJB010001195.1, read as the reverse complement.
ACTTTTTAAATAAAATAATTTTAGAAACTAATTACGTATTTTCATACTCAATGTTGATTTTTTAAAATTAGATGTTCCTTTAAAAATTGATTAAACTCTAATTAAGTATATTTTTATTACTTGTTCGAAAAATACATTATGTGCATAAGTTTCCTAGCAACACTTGATTAAGCTGCATGGCGTTGTATATCCACTATATTTTCACTTTGATTATCAAATTCATTAATTAGTTCCTTCATTATCGTGGAACTTAAATAAGCACTTCACTATAAAGAGCCAGGTAAAATTTCGTAACAAAGTAGCAGCTTCAAGCATTTGTTATGCTATGCTTAGGAATTCCTTTGCTACAGATCAGATTCATTATGCATAAAAGATAAAAGTTTGATATCAAATTTAAAAGTTAACCTTCCATCTTAACAAACCTTGATTTTCTTTGTTTTTGAGAAAAGTAACTTTCACTAAGTTGGCCCCAGTGTGAATCAATTTTAAGACATTTAAACATGTAAGGAAATAAAATGTAAGTAAACAAGAAAGCGTCTTTATGGAAGTTGTAGAAGTAATTACGATGAGTGGTACAGGTGTCGTTGAGTACAGTGTGTAGAATTACTGCACGGGGAGTCGTTTACATAAAGCAATTTTCCACGAACGATATATTGGTATCGAAAACATTGTTATGAAATTATGTTTATGATACTCATTTTCTCAAGATGTAGACATTATATACGTCGATATACACTTATGCGTTTATTAAGTTTTAAAAAAGGCGCATACATTGCTACACAAAGTGTATTGACATTCTTTAGTATAATACCAAAACTTTGTATTAAGTTGGTCAGGTTTTTCCACAATGGCTAATTGATTTTAATTTCTATGTTCTTACGGTTCATCACATTTTCAATACATTTTTTATTTAAGCTTGAGAACTCTGGGGGAAAAACATTTTGGCCAGTCATTTTTTTTAATTCTGAAAATGATGTATGCAGTAAGTTTGAAATAAAATAGTTGTAATTTATTGTATGTAATTATTTGCAACGCCTTCAGCTTATATTCGTTCGCAGTCAAGTGTAACTCACCGTAAAATATACGACAATGCAAATATGGAAGTTTTTCAAAGGTAGAATTGAATGGTATTCAAAACAACAATTTTACAAATTTATCTGAGAATACTTGTGTCTACTTGAAAAAAAACATTCAATGCAATAATATTGGTCACATGGTATACATTGATAAAAGACAAAGCTGGCTGGTTTAGAAATAATATTGTTCCAGGTCCCTGCGTGGTCCATATATGTTCACGGTGCAAAAAACCGTAACAAACGTTTACATTTTTTGATAAAAGAAAAAAACGTTTTTGCCTGAAAAGCTATTGATATAAAAAACATCCGCCCCAAAATACTGTTTTTTAGTATTACGACGCTTATAGCTTAACTGTAGTTTTAAATTATGCTCGGAAAATTTGAAGTATTATCGTGTCCCACAGCCAGACTAGCGGGACCAGTATCTTGATCAGCAACTAGTAGCCTGACCAGTATCCTGACTAGCCTCTCCTATCTTACACTTGTATTTTTGTCCTAACCAGTAACCAGATCAGTGACCAGACCAGTAATCCTGACCTGTATCCCGTATCCCATATACATGTTATTGACCTGACCAGCATCCCATATTTATCTACGCACACTTTTATGTATAATATTCTTGGCCCCGAAAAAGGAGCATAAACGTGACCAGGTAAGAAGTCCTTAGTTTGCCGGAGGTAACGTCCCAGAAAAATTAAAGATTTCTAAGTCGAGAATCGTCCCTTTATCACTATAAGACCCCTTCACGAAATAGTAAAACACGTTCATTTATACCATGCTCTTAGTGGTGTCAACGCCCCGAGATCATCACTGAATGATTGTTGAAGGACGTAGTTAATTAGACGGAGGTTATGTTCTGAATAATTGGCTACTTCTACTTAACAGAAGGTTTCCTCAACGATATTAATCCTTTAACCGTTTCCGCCAGTTTCGACTCCCAATAGGATATTACCGTTCCTCAAATATCACTCAGAATATCCTATTAATACGTCTATATTTACCCTAGTACCAGCATTCCAGATATTCTCACTAATTACCCGGTTTAATTATATACAATCCAGACCTGTATATATAAAGACCTGACCTGTATATAAAATTCCAGTTTCCAGTTATGATTTTATTCATAAGCAATTTACTAATAATTATCCCTGACAGCTGGTTATTATCAGCACATTAACTTTCGTACAAAATTACAAATACAGAACTCACATGTTTATAATAAGCCTGACTTCACATTACACATGTTTAATTACACTGATATCACCTGTTCTTTATAATTAATTTTTTAGTAATGAAAATTTTCACGTATTTCTAAAACTGCTGTTTAATTATATATTTACAGTAATATCCATAGAGAGGGCGATCTGAATTCGCAAGACAGCAGTGTGCCATAATAATTTGACTACCAGGGGCCACCAGAATCATTTCTAGTTCCAAGTTTATTTATTAAATCCAGTATAACTAAGTTTGTTTATTTTATTATTTTCTTTTAAAGTTTGTTTTATTTTGTATTATTATAACAGAATAAATTTGTTAAGATTTATTCATGAGTTTATCTACAAAGTAGTGACAATCTTTAATCCCCACCCGAGAAGCAAAGCGAGGAAATATAAAAAGGTACCACCAACTGAGGGGGGTGTTACATATGTATATGCATAAATTTAAAGCAGTTAGTTAAGATACCTCTTGAGCAAGGCGACCATTTGTCCCGTATTATACGGCACAGTCCCTTTTTTAAACACATCATTTGGTATGTAATTGTTTTAATAAATTACGTAAATGTTTCGTATTTATAAAGAAGTCTCTGTTTTGTCCCGTCTCTGACGAATAACATCGCAAATTCTACGATTTATGAGACTTTTCAAGCACTTTTGCTAACTTAAATAAATAGCACGCGATTCCACTTATAAAGCAGTACTAAGTATCAAGTCTAGCGCGAAAAGAATTTGCTTACAACTGTATCTTGTACGCGTAGAAAATAAATATACCGGTACGTGTTAATAAGTATAGTGGAAATAGTTCGTTAATTAAGGTTAAGCGTTAATAAATAACTGTTTTTAAATAAATCGTTATAGTTTAGTGTGTATATAGGATGGTGGAAAATCGGAAAATGCCTAGAACAAAGTGAAATTTAATAGAGATTTGGAAAGTGAATATCCCTTTTATTAAAAAGACAACGTCAGATGGTTATGTAAAATGCTTAAAATGTTGTGAACAGTTTTGACCTGCACATGGTGGAAAGGCGGATATTGTTCAACACATATTGACACTTAAGCATAAAAAGAGCAGATATTTCTGCTTCTAATAGTAGCAAGGTGTCTTTTTTTGTAAGGACACATTTGGACATAAAGGAAAAAAAGCTAGTTGTGATTGAATGTACTTGATAATAACACAACGTGATCCTTCCGTTCAGTGGACTGCACTAGTAATAAAAAACTGCCTCCCACAAAAATTTGCATGTACAAAAACCAAATCAGGACGTACCGTATGTAACATTTTAGAAAAAGAATCATAAGCTACGTACAAAATGATCTTAGAACGGCCAATTATGTAACAATCTCTACCGATTGTTCAAATCACGAGGCTGTAAAATTTTTCCTATATTCGTAAGATATTTTATAAAAGATAAAAATGGACTAATAGTTGAAGGACTTTCGATATCAGCGTTATTGGATCGCAATTAACTGCGTTAGAATTAGCTTCGCCATCACTGTCGCCCTCACTGCTAGAGTTGGATGGTACATACATGGTACCGAAAAAGTAAATCGTCATAATCTTTGGAAGATGAAGTAGCTGTTTTAGTAAAGCGTAGAATTTATTGTTACAAAATATAATTTAATAAATAAGAAATATGGTTTATTTAAAGAAAAACAGGCAAAATACAAGTATTTCTATAAGACGGATATAATTCTATGAAAAAATTAAATAGTCATTACCCATTACATACCACTTTCTGTACCTTCGCTAGACGTCGGATTAGTATTCAGTTCAGCAGATTTCAATGTTGCCTATTTAAAGGGATCAACACCATTTCTGCTCCTCGACTATTTGAGTGCATTATTCTTCCTCTGGAAATAATATTATGCTACGAAGTCGATAATGCAAATTGATACATAATAATTGTTGTAAGTCCATTCATGGGTTATAAAATATTAAATTGCAGGAAGTTATTAGCACAACACTGACATAAACGGAAATAATTCAGAGTGTAAGCGTCTTTTGCTTGCTTTATAATTTAAGTTTAACATTGTTTGCCACTGTTCTATCTCAAGTCGGTTTTTATACAATAAAAAGGGGAGTGGTTCGTTCGTTTAGGACTGATCACTTATTACCAGATTCTTTTACACTGAACAATGAACTCAAAAGTAAGTACATGTATTATACCTATTCATTACTTAAAACATATAAACGAATTAAAATAAATCAGATGCAGAAATAACACAACTAAAATATATATTACAAATGAAATAAACACCAAGGGGCTTGACTGTTGGACGGTTCTCCTGGTGGTCGGCGAGGTACAGTAGCGGTGTACAGGAGTGACAGACAGCGACTCAGTCTTGTTGTGTTTGCTGCGAAAATAACATTAACTAAGTGTTTATATTCAGGAAGGAGAGGGACCTTAATATCCTATACAACGTGAAAGCAAAAGAAAATTTTTATTTAATTTAAAACATTCTAAGATTTTAAAGTCCGGCCCTGTCTGGTAGTTCCTAGTGGAAAGCAACTGCTGTTGTGCAGTTATGATAACGGTATTTAGCATTGGACAGGTGTGTGAGACGATAAGAAAACAGGGTGAAGGATTTCAATATACCTAGGTCATACAGAAAATCAATGATATCAAAGGGACTCCTTTATACTTACATTTTGTAAAATAAGTCGTGTTTTACATCATGTAAATGCATCTTTTAGGTCTAACTTTCACGGAAGAGTAGTTAGGAAAGCGGTTCCAGGACTTTTACTAGAAAATTATTTTAAACAGGTAATTACATTAGGTGAGATTGAAATGTAATACTCACTGCTTTACGTAAAGATACACTGTAGATTTATATCCAAAGAACGTATTCCTTCGGCCACGTTGACTGGATCAAACAAAGGATGCAATTATGTGCCATCACCATATTAATGGTTAGTACATAAATACATGCAAGAGGAAATAGTATAGGGCACAACACCCTAAGTCTAAGGGTTCAAGTATTGTCACCGATCACTACCCTTTGAGTTCGTTTTGTTATATATATATATATATATATATATATATATATATATATATGTACATATGTTGATCCGCGTAGCTCTTGTGGTATCCAAAAGACCGTTTGTTGCAAAATGACGTTTCGGCAAAGTCTCATTTGCCATCCTCAGGTTGGTAACTGTCTGCTCCTGCTTCGAGTTACTCGAACTGAACTAACTTCCTGTTGTGTGTGCTCCTGCCCATGTACCCTATTGCTTTCACTGCCTTCAGTGCTTTCACTGCCTTCAGTGCTTTCACTGCTTTCACCGCTTTCATCGCTTTCACCGCTCTCACTGCTTTCACCGCTTTCACGGCTTTCACTGCTTTCACTGCTTTCACTGCGTTCACTGCTTTCACTGTTTTCACTGCTTTGACTGTTTTCAATGCTTTCACTACCTTCACTGATTTCAATGTTTGCTTCCCTGTTTTCACTTCTTTTCTGATTCTGTTTTAGGTGGATTTTAGTTGTCTAGGGATTAATGATGTTTTCCATATTGATGGTAGTCTCAGAGCATCGTCTCTTGTGTTGAGATTATGTGGATATTTATCAATCTCTATGGCTTCTCTGATAATTTTAGCTGTAAAGTGCTCGATGCTTGCCAATGTTTTTGAGTCCTCAAATGTAATTTTGTGTCCTGTTGTGATTATGTGTTGGGCCAATAATCATGTCGCTTGAACTTTATTAACCGCGTTTTTGTTGTGTTTTCTATACTTGCGTTGATTTTTAAGTTTTTGTGTCCAATATACGATAGCCCACATGGAATCTCGTACACTCCTTGACTCTCCAATGAGATCTTGTCCTTAGGATTTGTGAAAATCAATATCATGTATATATATATATATATATATATATATATATATATATATATATATATATATATATACATACATACATACATACAGCGTCTGTCACGACGATATGTATATGGAAAACTACTCAATACATTTTTTTAAAAATTTGTATACAGGGGTTATTTAAAAATTTAGTTTAAATAAAATATTTTCAGTTTTATGCAGCTTCTAGTTATATCGAAAGTAGAACCTAACCCTGTTATTTTAAATGGAATGTACCCATTTTTAATATATTTTTAAAATCTAGGTTAAATTTAAGTGTTAGTTTGTAAAAAGCATGCTATGTATAAATTGACTGTTTTGAGTTATTTTATTTTTTTCAAAATTCTTGTTCACAACAAATATAATTTTTCAAGGTACTAGTGACCTAGGCCAAATATTTTTTAATAGTTACTCACATGGAACTTGCAGCTTACAGAATCCTACAAAAATAAATTAAAGATTATACAAGGTGTTCGAAAAATGGCATCAAATTGTGTAATTTTTTAAATAGTAACCCTGTATTATTACTGAATTAATGATTTCTACGCAAAAAATAAGGAGCCTTTGTAAATATGTCCCTATTCCTAAAATGTACAATCTTGAAAAATCGACTAAACTAAAAATTAATTTTTGGTTCGCTTTACTTGAAAGGAATCCATAATAAACAAATGCTATCTACTTAATTCAGACTTAATGCTTTTTAAAATCAAGCTTGTACTTGAAACAATTATAACAATAGAAACTAAATTAATGATTATTTTTATAAATTAACAACACTAAACATAGAATTTTAAAACAAAAAATGTTAAATTACAATAAATGCTCGAACTGAGTGCCTCCAACGTCTAAACATTTTTCAATACTTTTAAAAAAGCCGCCATCAGATAGAGATCAAAATGCATTTCGAACTCTTTCCTGACAATTTGTTGTAAGTGCTCTATCTTTTATACGACCCCAAATAAAAAATTCTAATGGAGTTAGGTCCGTCGATCGAGAAGGACATTTATGAGGACCGTTCTTTGATATCAAACGATCCTTAAAGCAGCGTACCAAAAAAAATATTTGCAAACCGAATTAATATGAGATCCGGCTCCGTCATGTTGGTACCGCAACTGGTTCCAATTAAAATTTACCGTAAATAGTCATTTAAAATTGCAAGGTATCTTTCGCCTAAAATAATTAAAATTTTAATTTAAAAATTGCTTTACAATCGCTAATCAGTTTACCATTCAAATTTTCATGATAAAAATGTATCACTAGCACATCTGTCAAAAATTTTGGAGCAAATAAAATACCCAAAATGGTGCATTTTAGACACAGGATGCTTTTTCCAAACTAACATTTAAATTTAACGTGGATTTAAGAAATATAATGAAAATGGGTACATTCCATTTAAAATAACAGAGTTAGGGTCTACTTCCGGTGTAACCGGAAGCTGCATAAAACGGCAAATATCTTAGTTAAATTAGATTTTTTAAATAACCCCTGTATAAAAATTTTCAAAAAAATATTTTGAGTAGTTTTCTATATACATATCGACTCAGCTCGTCGTAACAGACCCTGTATATGTACAGGGTGACAAAGAATAAACTACAATGGTTAGCGCCACGCGATAGAGGACCAAAAATAATAAAAAGTTTCTATACTCCAATGTCCGATTGCTTTTTGTTTTCAAGCTACAAGCTGTTGAAATTTTTACATTCCTTGCGATTGTAAAGGGACAATTGAACTGAAATTAGTGCACAGCATACCCTTGCACTATTTTGTGTCAGAGTATGGAGTTTATTTTGCATCCAGTGGCAAAGAGGATTTGTGCCTTTAAACGGAAAAATAACATTCTTTCATCCTGTAATTTTCTTTATTTTTATTACTGCTAAGGAAATGTATTTTTATACAAAACTACAAATCCTTGGTAACTGTCAAAATAATTTGTTTAAAGTTTGTCGTGTTCCTGATTTCCTCCGTATTAAGTTGTCGTTGTTTAAAGTCGCTTTCAAAATGGTTCGCTATCCTTCTGCAGAATACATGGACATGATTATGTGTTACGGCGAAGCTCGATGATCAAATTCTTCCGAAGCGTATCTATCGAGAGATATCCATTAAGACAAGTTCCTAATGTTAGAACATTTATTGACGTGCATAGGCGTTTGAGAGGAGATGGCTGCCTTAAAAAAGCAATACTTGGTGCTGGGGCTCAGAGAACTTGTCGCACTATTGCAAACGACGAAGCTGCATAGGAAATAGTAGAAAACAATAAAAAAATAAGCACCAGAAGAATAAGTGCAGCTGTACCGAATGTTAATCGTGATTCAGTTAGCCAGATCGTCAAAGAAATACTACTTCGCCCATTTAAAAAAATTCATGACCTATTGGAACAGAATTTATCACGTGTTGCGTATTGCGAATGGTTGCATAATCAAAAGCATTAATTTTGATTACTGATGAAGCTGGATTTAGTCGCGATGGTGTTTTGAACATACATAATATGCACTATTGGAGTGATGAAAACCCTCATCATACCGTAACACGGAATCACCAGTATGGGTTTTCTATTAATGTGTGGGCAGGTATAATCGACAATTATCTAATTGGTCCATTTCGATTGCCCAATCGATTGACAGGGAACTCCATCGAAATTTTTGGAAGCTGAACTGCACACTTTATTAGAAGATATATATATATATATATATATATATATATATATATATATATATATACTGGGTGTCCGGATAAGGGTACGGAGCGGCTGTATCTCGACAATGGCAGGGCCTAGAGGTTTGGGAAAAAATCCTTATAAGTAAAATGGGCAAGAGAAATAGCTGGAAATTATTTTTAAGTTCGTAATTTGACCCGCTAGGGGGCGTAACTGGTATGAAGAAACTTAAAATTCACGCCTATCTTGCAAAGTTAGACGATGAGCTATAACTTTCAAAACATCATTTGACAGCTTGGGTAATACCGCACCATTTTGCTTTACGACATTTTTTCGTACATATCATAATAAGGGAAGGGGGAGCCAAAGGATTTGTCAATATTTGCATTTTAATATCGCCTGAACTATTCAACCCACTTGAATGTTTTTTGTCTCATTTGATAAGAGTGTTTTATGCTCTTTTAAAGAAAATTTTGTGGTAAACTGTTTAGTTTAAAGTAAATAAACTAGAGGGCGTTATCTGCAGCGTTTACACATTTTAGTGATTTTCGGAAAAAAGTTAAATGCAAAGATACTTTCTTGAAAGGCTCTAAACCAACATAAGAATAGCTAAATTTTAGTGAAAACCGCATCCAGATATCTCCAACCGATTTTAATTTATATGAGAAAATGTCAAAAATTGGAGTGCTTCAATCAGATTATCATTCAATCACCTTATCGAGAAAAATAAATGCCACAGCCATTGTAACTGCTAAATTGAAAATACTGATTTCACAACTATCAAAAGCTAGTTCTTATAGTTTTGTGTCTCACATTTACTTTTTAGTTCGATTATCATAAAACGTGCATTCACTAACGCGAAAGCATATGGTGTGTTACACATTTATTTTCAATGTTACGAAAATACTGTAATTGCGTCGCGTCAATATACAATGCAATAGTCACAAAGACAACATTTTTCTCGAGAAGTGTTTTCAAGATTGGCTACGCGATTACACGTATTGAAGAAAATATTATTAATGTTCTGGCATACGTGCAATACGATCGCACCTTAAGCACTAGAAAAGTTTCGAACGACCTGGGGTCCCAAAAACAATTGTCCACGAGGTTCTTCAAAAAAATAAAATGCATCCCTACCACATTGTTTTACATCAGACATTACAAGATACAGATTATGATAGAAGACTGAATCATTGTTACTGGCTGTTAAATATGATTCGGGAAAATCCAAATTTTCTGTCACTAATATTATGGACGGATGAAGCAACTTTTAATAGCGCAGGAGGTGTAAATTTGCATAAAATACATTACTGGTCTCAGGAAAATCCACATTGGATGCGGTAAGTAGAACATCAAAATCGCTGGAGTTTAAACGTATGGTGCGGAATCGTGGAAGGAAAAATTAAAGGCCCATATTTTTTCGACCAAACCCTTAATGGAGAAAGGTTTTTGTAATTTCTGAATACTTTCCTTCCGCCACTGTTAGAAGATGTCTCCTTGGAAACAAGAAGGAATATGTGGTTTCAGCTTGATGGTTGTCCGGCACATTATACCCAAATCGTACGTCAGAGGAACAATATCCGAATCGTGTTATTGGGAGAGGAAGTTTGTTTCCCTGGCGGCCGCGTTCGCCAAATTTAACTTGTTTGGATTTTTATCTATGGGGTAGACTAAAGGATCTGGTCTTTCAAAATAAACCAATGACCAGAGAACATATGATGGAACGAATTCGAAATGCTATTAGAAGCTTGTCCAGGGTTGAAATTGAAGCACCGATTTTCTCTACCGAAAATAGATTAAATAAATGCATTGATAATGAAGGAAAACATTTTGAACACTTGTGAGCTTTTTGTGACTAATTTAAGTCATTGTAAGGGTGTTGTGTTGTTTTCATTTGTTCTGTTGTTAAGTTGGCGCCTTGGCTTTTAAACACGCTTCAAAACTAGTTTTGAACCAGTCCTAAGCCTGGATAAAGTGTGAAGGAAGGCTCGACGTGTTAACGATTTTGTTCTAAATGGGAAGAAAGTTTAATCAAAATTTAAATTACGTCAATTACCATGGTTACGGCATTTGTTTTTCTCGATAAGGTAACTTAATCTGATTAAAGCACTCCAATTTTTGACATTTTCTCATATAAATCAAGATCAGTTGGCACAACACCCTAAGTCTAAGGGTTCAAGTATTGTCACCGATCACTACCCTTTGAGTTCGTTTTATATATATATATATATATATATATATATATATATATATATATATATATATATATATATATATAGTGATCGGTGACAATACTTGAACCCTTAGACTTAGGGTGTTGTGCCCTATACTATTTCCTCTTGCATGTATTTATGTACTAACCATTAATATGGTGATGGCACATAATTGCATCCTTTGTTTGATCCAGTCAACGTGGCCGAAGGAATACGTTCTTTGGATATAAATCTACAGTGTATCTTTAAAGGTTTTAAAGATCATCCTACATTTAAATCTTCAAAAAAACAAAGCAAAACTAGGTGGTTTACAATTATTTGTTGGAGATGAGCCTATTTCATTTGTGAATAGATTACGTAACCTTTTCATTATTCTACATAACGATCTATTTTTTTTTACTTTAATTATACTATTACAAGGCGGATGATGTATTATTGAGACACTTATTTGTTGCAGTAGCTAAAAAAATGTCATGTTACTGCATAATTCTGTCTCATTGTATCTTTTGTCACGTATGCTTCCTTTCTTTCTATTGTCGATTCTAAACGAATTAAAAAACTACAAAAACCTATTTACGATTAATCTATGATATTAGAAGTTGTTCGTGGAACTCTCTTAAGTTACCTGACGATAATTGGTTAAACATTTACAAAAAAGCGATTACATAGTACATGCATCGAAACTCAATTATCATGTTATCTCTTCAATAAATATTTAGAATCCACGTAATTTACTCGATATAGGCCTACTTACTGTTCCTGGATCCCGCTTAGAATTTTTGAAAAGTCATACAATTACCAATGCCACATTGTGTGAAAATCTTAAGACAACTTGAGTAATATACTTTTCTTGTTTGTTGGTAACATAGAAATTAATTCAGGGCATTGATCAATTCTATTATTCTAAGATTGCTATTAGAAAAGATATTTTTTAATTGTTTTAGTACAAATATGTAAACACGTAGATTGTTTAATTTACTATGTTTAATGAAGGTTATTTTTACATCTTGTGGCGTTCTGATATCATAAATTATCGTCTGGAGTTCTTGATATATATCCATTATGTTATTTGTAAAACAGTCGATCGTATGTAGTAATGACAGCCTGACTTGTATAGCTTGTGTAAATATTCCTGAGAACGTATTTAATTCAATTTACAGTCGTTGGTAGTATTATATTTCGGCCATTCCTGAATTTACTCTTGAGTTTCCATGTGAAATGATGAGTTGTTATTTACCGAATCTAGGGACTTTTGAAGACGGGGCAGAGGATTGCTTCTCTTTTTCATTCAGTTGGAGTTGAGGTTTTGATCTTGAAACGAAGTAGAAAACCATTAAAATGTAGTTAAGAATTGTGATTGTGAACCATCGGCGTCGTGGCGTTATTATAGTTAAGTGAAGCGCTTCGTAATTTGGTTGGTGCTATGCTAAGTAGCAATTCGCCTTTATGCGGCTACAACTTATAATTGTACCCCTGACAAATTTGTTATCGTTTACAGTCTTATCGAGGAATTCCGGGTTCAATACGTGAAGCCGAAGGTTTCCAATTTCTCCTTAAATAAAGCGTATTCTGAATCTATAAACAACGTTGGCGCCGAGGGTGTAGCGAATCTTATCATTTTGTGTTAATAACTTTCTCGAATTTATTGACCTACCCGAGACATATTGTTGTCACCAATGTTGATTTTTGAAATGATAGTATGTAAAGTGGTGAGGGTTAAATAAAAAATTATGGATTGAGGCAGACGATATTGTTTTGAAGTGGTTGTGACCATATCCACAAGTCGGTACGCATCTCCATCCTTTTATAGATATCTCCAATATCCAGTTGTAAATATTACGATATTCTTCACTTGAAGAACGATACTAGACGTCGTTATCTAATACTATATGAATAAATATTTTAACGTGTTTAATCATCAAACATGCGGGACGCTTTTGCTTAGGTTTATGAACAGTGCATATTCTACACTTAGTGACATAACGCCGCTACGTTGGCCTTAAGCTTTAGCCAATAATGCAGTATAGACATCCCGTCATGGATTCTAAAGATGCCTGAATTGCTAGAGGTAGACTCGATGTAATATTTCGGTAAGATTTCACCCCAATTTCCTTCATCTTCACGGAAACCAATATAACTACATTTTACGTGCAGATAATGCTTACCATTTTCAACTAACTGCGTAGTATACGAGATTAGTCTAGACGTAACGTTTCTTTTTATTCTCTCTAAGCATCTATCTTTCACTACTTTCGATTCTTCTACTTCATCGTTACTCATCATTATTAGATTTGTGACTTTTGGGTTTATCTTGGTTCGACACCACGCCAATAATTGATACGGAAAGTGATAAAGTATCTGGAACAACATCTTTCCCTTTTTATCTTTTTCGATGCTTTCCTATCTCTGCATACCTGCCTACCTTCCGCAAGTTTCATACATTGTTTCTGACATGTCCTTTTATTTTTAACCAGGCAGAAGTACGGTGGCATTTTGTAACACCATTGTGAGTTGTACGAAATATTAAAACAATAAAAACCTGTTAAACGTATATTGAATGGAATACAATACCCAGAAAAAATGTTTTATTCATCATTGCGAGCATCACTCGCGTTAGAACAAGTGTCGCAGGTAACAATTTCATGTTCAAGACAGACATATTGACCACAAACGGCGCTTAAATAGAAATATTTCCGGCTCGCAAATAGCGAACTTTTCCCCTCTCTATTCCTTGTGTCCAAGAATTCTGGTGGAATTTCTCTCTTATTCTTCCGCAGAGTAACAACGCAGGTTAGTTGATAATCTTTGAGCAAACGTATAGCCAGTGGGTAACTCGTAAACCAATTGTCAAATGTAATATTGCGTTTACTTTTTTTCAAAAATGCATAAAACCGCGTCACAGAATCTTCTGGTTTGTTACTAATTTGAAATGGTTCGTCTGGCTGTTTACCTGCATAAATGTCTTGTTATAGAACGTAAAAAATTCTTGCTCCGCCGAGCGCGAAAATTTTTATATTGTACTTCGCACGATCACCAATCCATCCTGTGCTGTCGGAAACTGCATCGATCTCGTAATCCCTCTAATTTCTCGTCTATTGTGATATATTAACTAGGAGTGAGTACAATTGTTTACAAACATTTCAAAAATTCCACTTATTGAAGGTAATTTATCTATCTTGCGTCTTTCGTCTCTGGTTTCTGTTATCACATCTTGGGTATTGCAGTAGTAAACTGAATCTTTTCTCAGCCATTGTCGTTCTGAATATGTCAATACCGAACCCATTTGTACCCCATAAGTCCTACCAGATTTAACAATGCCGGCAACATAAAACAAGCCTACAAAAACATTGATTTTTGAAGAGTTGTGAGTTTTACAATATGTAGAGTATCAACGCGATTCAGATTGTGTGCCTTCAGTAACAATTTCTGATTCGTACGTTTTACTGTATCAGCGAGCATACTTTCAGTGGAAAACGAACTCCAACACTTACCAGAAGTTTTGAAAGTCTGATAGCCACGTTTTACACCTGGAAGGTCCATAATAATGTTGTCAGAACCAGTTCTCTCGCGGAGATTCCCATAATTTGCGAACCAGAGTGTGGTTCCATCTTTGCCGACATATTCGCTTCCTGGTGTTACCGGTGCATTCAGTTCAGGTTCATTGATATCCATCTCATTTCTGGATTCTGAATCGGCATAGACAATGACATTGTCTTCTTCCACTTCCCAAGCCAACTCCGTTCCTTCCTGACATTGTTCTTCTTCATAGTCTCGTTCATAATCTCCCATGCTACCATATACTAATCTATAATAAATATCAAAAGAAAATGATGAATTTCACCTGAAACATCTAATCTAGATCGATAAATAGCTGTTATAAACATGCCACTTGGAGAAATATCTATGAAATTCAAGAAGTCACTCAATAAGTACGGTGGGGTATGAGACAAATCCAAACAATTATGTAATCGGTATGGTAGGGTATTAGGTTATACTTCCCGCTTACGGCGATGTGAAGTGATTCGAGTGCGATCGACGGCTGACCGGGCACCACTACCCTATTGCAGGAGGTCAAGTGGGAAGCTACTTAAAGCAGCGTCCATGTGTCGTATCGGACGGATCCGCTTTGGCGATCGGAAAAGTACTACCGTATGATATACCCCATCGTACTTCCGCCGGATTAAAACTCGTTATCTTTCTTTCTTTTATGATACATTTTACTGCATTCAGCCAAGTTTTACGCTGCCTACCAGGCCCGCCGTTACCTCTAACTTCACCCACATAAAGTTGCTTTATTAATCTTTCCTTGTTCATTCTTTTGATGTGACCAAACCAAGCTAGTGTACTAATTTTATACCTATTTATGATCGTCTTTTCGTCGCTACGCTCCTTCATTATGCACTTACTCTTCATCTTATCCCTTTTCGTACTTCACGCACTTTTCAGGGGTCTTTACTTCCTTCGTGCTTTTTTGACATACCCATGTATCACTTCCATACAGTGCACAATAAATAGAAATACAAAAAATGAAACTATAGATTACAATTTCTATTAAAATAGTTCACAAAGTTTTGGTGAGTGGTTTTAATTCAAGGTCTTGTTTCTTGTTATTCAAAGTGGATCTTGGAGAAGGATAAAAAAATGGACTAATAGTTGAAGGAGTTTCGATATCAGCGTTATTGGATCGCAATTACCTGCGTTAGAATTAGCTTCGCCATTACTGTCGCTCTCACTGCTAAAGTTGGTACCAAAAAAGTAAATCGTCATAATCTTGGGAAGATGAAGTAGCTGTTTTAGTAAAGTATAGAATTTATTGTTACAAAATATAATTTAATAAATAAGAAATATGGTTTATTTAAAGAAAAACAGGCAAAATACAAGTATGTCTATAAGTGGGATATAATTCTATGAAAAAATTAATTGGTCATTACCCATTACATACCACTTTCTGTACCTTCGCTAGACGTCGGATTAGTATTCAGTTCAGCAGATTTTCATGTAGCCTATTTAAAGGGATTAACACCATTTCTGCTCCTCGACTATTTGATTGCATGATTCTTCCTCTGGAAATAATATTATGCTACGAAGTCGATAATGCAAATTGATACATAATAATTGTTGTAAGTCCATTCATGGGTTATAAAATATTAAATTGCAGGAAGTTATTAGCACAACACTGACATAAACGGAAATAATTCAGAGTGTAAGCGTCTTTTGCTTGCTTTATAATTTAATTTTAACTTTGTTTGCCACGGTTTTATCTCAAGTCGGGTTTTATACAATAAAAAGGGGAGTGGTTCGTTCGTTTAGGGCTGATCACTTATTACCAGATTCTTTTACACTGAACAATGAACTCAAAAGTAAGTACATGTATTATACCTACTCATTATTTAAAACTAACTTAAATATTTGCATATAAACGAATTAAAACAAATCAGATGCAGAAATAACACAACGAAAATATATATTACAAATAAAATAAACACCAAGGGGCTTGACTGTTGGATGGTTCTCCTGGTGGTCGGCGACGTACAGTAGCGGTGTACAGGAGTGACAGACAGCGACTCAGTCTGGTTGCGTTTGCTGCGAAAATAACATTAACTAAGTGTTTATATTCAGGAAGGAGAGGGACCTTAATATCCTATGCAACGTGAAAACGAAAGGAAACTTTTATTTATTTTAAAATAAAGATTTTAAAGTCCGGGCCTGTCTGGTAGTTCCTAGTGGAAAGCAACTGGTATTGTGCAGTTATGATAACGGGATTTAGCATTGGACAGGTGTTTGCGAAGATAAGAAAACAGGGTGAAGGATTTAGATATACCTAGGTCATACAGAAAATCAATGATATCAAAGGGACTCCTTTATACTTACATTTTGTAAAATAAGTCGTGTTTTACATCATGTAAATGCATCTTTTAGGTCTAACTTTCACGGAAGAGTAGTTAGGAAAGCGGTTCCAGGACTTTTACTAGAAAATTATTTTAAACAGGTAATTACATTAGGTGAGATTGAAATGTAATACTCACTGCTTTACGTAAAGATACACTGTAGATTTATATCCAAACAACGTATTCCTTCGGCCACGTTGACTGGATCAAACAAAGGATGCAATTATGTGCCATCACCATATTAATGGTTAGTACATAAATACATGCAAGAGGAAATAGTATAGGGCACAACACCCTAAGTCTAAGGGTTCAAGTATTGTCACCGATCACTACCCTTTGAGTTCGTTTTGTTATATATATATATATATATATATATATATATATATATATATATATATATATATATATATATATGTATATCCAAAAGACCGTTTGTTGCAAAATGACGTTTCGGCAAAGTCTCATTTGCCATCCTCAGGTTGGTAACTGTCTGCTCCTGCTTCGAGTTACTCGAACTGAACTAACTTCATGTTGTGTGTGCTCCTGCCCATGTACCCTATTGCTTTCACTGCCTTCAGTGCTTTCACTGCCTTCAGTTCTTTCACTGCCTTCAGTGCTTTCACTGCTTTCACCGCTTTCACGGCTTTCACTGCTTTCACTGCTTTCACTGCGTTCACTGCTTTCACTGTTTTCACTGCTTTGACTGTTTTCAATGCTTTCACTACCTTCACTGATTTCAATGTTTGCTTCCCTGTTTTCACTTCTTTTCTGATTCTGTTTTAGGTGGATTTTAGTTGTCTAGGGATTAATGATGTTTTCCATATTGATGGTAGTCTCAGAGCATCGTCTCTTGTGTTGAGATTATGTGGATATTTATCAATCTCTATGGCTTCTCTGATAATTTTAGCTGTAAAGTGCTCGATGCTTGCCAATGTTTTTGAGTCCTCAAATGTAATTTTGTGTCCTGTTGTGATTATGTGTTGGGCCAATAATCATGTCGCTTGAACTTTATTAACCGCGTTTTTGTTGTGTTTTTCTATACTTGCGTTGATTTTTAATTTTTTGTGTCCAATATACGATAGCCCACATGGAATCTCGTACACTCCTTGACTCTCCAATGAGATCTTGTCCTTAGGATTTGTGAAAATCAATATCAGTATATATATATATATATATATATATATATATATATATATATATATATATATATATATATACACACATACATACATACAGCGTCTGTCACGACGATATGTATATGGAAAACTACTCAATACATTTTTTAAAATTTGTATACAGGGTTATTTAAAATTTAGTTTAAATAAAATATTTTCAGTTTTATGCAGCTTCTAGTTATATCGAAAGTAGAACCTAACCCTGTTATTTTAAATGGAATGTACCCATTTTTAATATATTTTTAAAATCTAGGTTAAATTTAAGTGTTAGTTTGTAAAAAGCATGCTATGTATAAATTGACTGTTTTTGAGTTATTTTATTTTTTTCAAAATTCTTGTTCACAACAAATATAATTTTTCAAGGTACTAGTGACCTAGGCCAAATATTTTTTAATAGTTACTCACATGGAACTTGCAGCTTACAGAATCCTACAAAAATAAATTAAAGATTATACAAGGTGTTCGAAAAATGGCATCAAATTGTGTAATTTTTTTAAATAGTAACCCTGTATTATTACTGAATTAATGATTTCTACGCAAAAAAATAAGGAGCCTTTGTAAATATGTCCCTATTCCTAAAATGTACAATCTTGAAAAAATCGACTAAACTAAAAATTAATTTTTGGTTCGCTTTACTTGAAAGGAATCCATAATAAACAAATGCTATCTACTTAATTCAGACTTAATGCTTTTTAAAATCAAGCTTGTACTTGAAACAATTATAACAATAGAAACTAAATTAATGATTATTTTTATAAATTAACAACACTAAACATAGAATTTTAAAACAAAAAATGTTAAATTACAATAAATGCTCGAACTGAGTGCCTCCAACGTCTAAACATTTTTCAATACTTTTAAAAAAGCCGCCATCAGATAGAGATCAAAATGCATTTCGAACTCTTTCCTGACAATTTGTTGTAAGTGCTCTATCTTTTATACGACCCCAAATAAAAAATTCTAATGGAGTTAGGTCCGTCGATCGAGAAGGACATTTATGAGGACCGTTCTTTGATATCAAACGATCCTTAAAGCAGCGTACCAAAAAAAATATTTGCAAACCGAATTAATATGAGATCCGGCTCCGTCATGTTGGTACCGCAACTGGTTCCAATTAAAATTTACCGTAAATAGTCATTTAAAATTGCAAGGTATCTTTCGCCTAAAATAATTAAAATTTTAATTTAAAAATTGCTTTACAATCGCTAATCAGTTTACCATTCAAATTTTCATGATAAAATGTATCACTAGCACATCTGTCAAAATTTTGGAGCAAATAAAATACCCAAAATGGTGCATTTTAGACACAGGATGCTTTTTCCAAACTAACATTTAAATTTAACGTGGATTTAAGAAATATAATGAAAATGGGTACATTCCATTTAAAATAACAGAGTTAGGGTCTACTTCCGGTGTAACCGGAAGCTGCATAAAACGGCAAATATCTTAGTTAAATTAGATTTTTTAAATAACCCCTGTATAAAAATTTTCAAAAAAATATTTTGAGTAGTTTTCTATATACATATCGACTCAGCTCGTCGTAACAGACCCTGTATATGTACAGGGTGACAAAGAATAAACTACAATGGTTAGCGCCACGCGATAGAGGACCAAAAAATAATAAAAAAAGTTTCTATACTCCAATGTCCGATTGCTTTTTGTTTTCAAGCTACAAGCTGTTGAAATTTTTTACATTCCTTGCGATTGTAAAGGGACAATTGAACTGAAATTAGTGCACAGCATACCCTTGCACTATTTTGTGTCAGAGTATGGAGTTTATTTTGCATCCAGTGGCAAAGAGGATTTGTGCCTTTAAACGGAAAAAATAACATTCTTTCATCCTGTAATTTTCTTTATTTTTTATTACTGCTAAGGAAATGTATTTTTATACAAAAACTACAAATCCTTGGTAACTGTCAAAATAATTTGTTTAAAGTTTGTCGTGTTCCTGATTTCCTCCGTATTAAGTTGTCGTTGTTTAAAGTCGCTTTCAAAAATGGTTCGCTATCCTTCTGCAGAATACATGGACATGATTATGTGTTACGGCGAAGCTCGATGATCAAATTCTTCCGAAGCGTATCTATCGAGAGAGATATCCATTAAGACAAGTTCCTAATGTTAGAACATTTATTGACGTGCATATGCGTTTGAGAGGAGATGGCTGCCTTAAAAAAGCAATACTTGGTGCTGGGGCTCAGAGAACTTGTCGCACTATTGCAAACGACGAAGCTGCATAGGAAATAGTAGAAAACAATAAAAAAATAAGCACCAGAAGAATAAGTGCAGCTGTACCGAATGTTAATCGTGATTCAGTTAGCCAGATCGTCAAAGAAATACTACTTCGCCCATTTAAAAAAATTCATGACCTATTGGAACAGAATTTATCACGTGTTGCGTATTGCGAATGGTTGCATAATCAAAAGCATTAATTTTGATTACTGATGAAGCTGGATTTAGTCGCGTTGGTGTTTTGAACATACATAATATGCACTATTGGAGCGATGAAAACCCTCATCATACCGTAACACGGAATCACCAGTATGGGTTTTCTATTAATGTGTGGGCAGGTATAATCGACAATTATCTAATTGGTCAATTTCGATTGCCCAATCGATTGACAGGGGAACTCCATCGAAATTTTTTGGAAGCTGAACTGCACACTTTATTAGAAGATATATATATATATATATATATATATATATATATATATATATATATATACTGGGTGTCCGAATAAGGGTACGGAGCGGCTGTATCTCGACAATGGCAGGGCCTAGAGGTTTGGGAAAAAATCCTTATAAGTAAAATGGGCAAGAGAAATAGCTGGAAATTATTTTTAAGTTCGTAATTTGACCCGCTAGGGGGCGTAACTGGTATGAAGAAACTTAAAATTCACGCCTATCTTGCAAAGTTAGACGATGAGCTATAACTTTCAAAACATCATTTGACAGCTTGGGTAATACCGCACCATTTTGCTTTACGACATTTTTCGTACATATCATAATAAGGGAAGGGGAGCCAAAGGATTTGTCAATATTTGCATTTTAATATCGCCTGAACTATTCAACCCACTTGAATGTTTTTTGTCTCATTTGATAAGAGTGTTTTATGCTCTTTTAAAGAAAATTTTGTGGTAAACTGTTTAGTTTAAAGTAAATAAACTAGAGGGCGTTATCTGCAGCGTTTACACATTTTAGTGATTTTCGGAAAAAAGTTAAATGCAAAGATACTTTCTTGAAAGGCTCTAAACCAACATAAGAATAGCTAAATTTTAGTGAAAACCGCATCCAGATATCTCCAACCGATTTTAATTTATATGAGAAAATGTCAAAAATTGGAGTGCTTCAATCAGATTAAGTTACCTTATCGAGAAAAATAAATGCCACAGCCATTGTAACTGCTAAATTGAAAAATACTGATTTCACAACTATCAAAAGCTAGTTCTTATAGTTTTTGTGTCTCACATTTACTTTTTTAGTTCGATTATCATAAAACGTGCATTCACTAACGCGAAAGCATATGGTGTGTTACACATTTATTTTCAATGTTACGAAAATACTGTAATTGCGTCGCGTCAATATACAATGCAATAGTCACAAAGACAACATTTTTCTCGAGAAGTGTTTTCAAGATTGGCTACGCGATTACACGTATTGAAGAAAATATTATTAATGTTCTGGCATACGTGCAATACGATCGCACCTTAAGCACTAGAAAAGTTTCGAACGACCTGGGGGTCCCAAAAACAATTGTCCACGAGGTTCTTCAAAAAAATAAAATGCATCCCTACCACATTGTTTTACATCAGACATTACAAGATACAGATTATGATAGAAGACTGAATCATTGTTACTGGCTGTTAAATATGATTCGGGAAAATCCAAATTTTCTGTCACTAATATTATGGACGGATGAAGCAACTTTTAATAGCGCAGGAGGTGTAAATTTGCATAAAATACATTACTGGTCTCAGGAAAATCCACATTGGATGCGGTAAGTAGAACATCAAAATCGCTGGAGTTTAAACGTATGGTGCGGAATCGTGGAAGGAAAAATTAAAGGCCCATATTTTTTCGACCAAACCCTTAATGGAGAAAGGTTTTTGTAATTTCTGAATACTTTCCTTCCGCCACTGTTAGAAGATGTCTCCTTGGAAACAAGAAGGAATATGTGGTTTCAGCTTGATGGTTGTCCGGCACATTATACCCAAATCGTACGTCAGAGGAACAATATCCGAATCGTGTTATTGGGAGAGGAAGTTTGTTTCCCTGGCGGCCGCGTTCGCCAAATTTAACTTGTTTGGATTTTTATCTATGGGGTAGACTAAAGGATCTGGTCTTTCAAAATAAACCAATGACCAGAGAACATATGATGGAACGAATTCGAAATGCTATTAGAAGCTTGTCCAGGGTTGAAATTGAAGCACCGATTTTCTCTACCGAAAATAGATTAAATAAATGCATTGATAATGAAGGAAAACATTTTGAACACTTGTGAGCTTTTTGTGACTAATTTAAGTCATTGTAAGGGTGTTGTGTTGTTTTCATTTGTTCTGTTGTTAAGTTGGCGCCTTGGCTTTTAAACACGCTTCAAAACTAGTTTTGAACCAGTCCTAAGCCTGGATAAAGTGTGAAGGAAGGCTCGACGTGTTAACGATTTTGTTCTAAATGGGAAGAAAGTTTAATCAAAATTTAAATTACGTCAATTACCATGGTTACGGCATTTGTTTTTCTCGATAAGGTAACTTAATCTGATTAAAGCACTCCAATTTTTGACATTTTCTCATATAAATCAAGATCAGTTGGAGATATCGGGATACGGTTTTCAATAAAATTTAGCTACTTTTATGTTGGTTTAGAGTCTTTCAAGAAAGTAGTACCTTTCCGTTTAACTTTATTCCGAAAATCACTACAATGTGTAAACGCTGCAGATAACGCACTCTAGTTTATTTCCTTTAAACTAAACAGTTTACCAAAAAATTTTCTTTAAAAGAGCATAAAACACTCTTTCAAATGAGACCAAAAATATTCAAATGGGTTGAACGGTTCAGGCGATATTAAAATGCAAATATTGACAAATCCTTTGGCTTCCCCCTCCATTATGATATGTACGAAAAAATGGTGCGGTATTACCCAAGCTGTCACATGATGTTTTGAAAGTTATAGCTCATCGTCTAACTTTCCAAGATGTATACAGGGTTATTACAAATGATGTTCATGATTTCAAGTGCACATAAATCTAGTTTTATTTATCATACAAAAAATAAAATGGTTATATTTTAAGAAAAACTTAAAAAGTTTCATCCCAGGTGCCAAGAATTATAAATGTTCCATATGGGAACCCCTTGTGATACGACAGATGTTAAGCGTGTAATCAAGCTCTTGCCATACTTTGTTAAGAGTGTTCAGGTCGATTGTTTCGATAGCTCTGGTAATCCGTTGTTGGATCTCAGGTATGCTTTCTGGTGGTGTATACACTTTATGTTGGATGTATCCTCACAAGAAAAATCACAGGGGGTGATATCCGGAGATCTTGGAGGCCAGTTCAAGAGTGCACCATCACTTGGATCTGCATGGCCGATTCATCTGCCAGGCAGCCGATTTTGAAGTCCAGAATGAAGTTTAGGGATTCTTGTTCTAATTTCGGTAGAAGCCATTCCGTCATCATGTCCAAGATTTATTCCATTTATTGTTTGTCCAACAAAGAAAAAAGGTCCGTACACCAAATGATAGTACAAGACAAATTAACTTTCGGAGTGTAAGTGCTCGATGTAGGTGTGTGGGTTCTCCGAACCCCATATTATGACATTATGTCTGTTCACGGTACCACACAAGTGGGATGTGGCTTCATCACTAAAGACCTAAACATTTTACACAGTTTTAATTTTCCATCAATTTATACGTTTGCGTAAAATTTTCCAAACTGTTGGCTGTGGTATACCATGCTGTTTGCTGCATTTAGCAGTAGATTTCTGTGGACTACGAGTAAAACTTTCCCTTACCTGCTCTACAGCGTCATTGCTTACTGACTGATTTCTTTTTACAAATGCACCAATTTCTCTTAAAATTCAAGTACCACTAGTGACTGCTAGGAGGATCTTCATTAAATTTGGTTCTAAAGTAACGTTGCACACTAATAACTGATTGGTTGATGTGATAATCCAACACATAAAATGCTTTCCTGTCTTCAAATTCAGCCATTACACAATTGACAACAATTGACTTTAACAAATAGCTGATACGTACTTAAATCAATGTAAACAAAACTTTATGAGTTTTTCTTTCCAGTGGTACCAACTGAAATGGTTTTAAAACAGGTTAATCCAGTAATA
This sequence comes from Vesta saturnalis, assembly GCA_036346205.1. Classification (NCBI taxonomy): domain Eukaryota; kingdom Metazoa; phylum Arthropoda; class Insecta; order Coleoptera; family Lampyridae; genus Vesta; species Vesta saturnalis. The sequence goes on along the minus strand of JARFJB010001195.1, from coordinate 4,049,846 downwards.
TTTATAATTGAAATCGGGAACATCATTTGTAGTAACCCTGTATATATATATATATATATATATATATATATATATATATATATATATATATATATACAGGGTGATTCACGGTCACCGTCTGGTAGAAGTTTCTCGAGAATGAAAAAAGCTATTGAACTGAAAATTTATGTGGCCATAAAGGGAAGAGATCTATTTCATGAAAAATTTTTTAGAATGGTGGCAGATCCGGGTGTACCGGAAGTTCACCCTCACTTTGTTGCTTTCAATTTTTTTTCGGACTTTATGGACGATTTGAAGGCGGCTTTACTTAAAACTTCCTATACGTAAAGTTGTGATTTTCAGGGATATTAGTTTTTTCCAAAATGTTGTCAGAAAAGTTGGGTAAAATTGATGTCTCGGTTATTTTAATTATAGGAGTCTACATTTATGATACAAAAATTTTAACTAACCTCACAGAAAGAGCCATAACTATTTTTTTAATTACCTATTTAATTAAATCAGTCGATAGAGGATACAAATGCGAATCTAATAATGTATATTCTTATATTCAAAATGTAAGGTTTTTTAGATATTTGAGGTTTTTTACTTTATCAATGGTAATTGGAGCGTCGTCACCTTATAGTTGACAATGGTTGGTCATTACGTAAATTTAAATGTTCGATTAATAAAATTGTTCAATGTGCTCTCCGTTCACTTCCAAGCATTTCAAAATTCTTGTATGTACTGCGCGTGTAGTAGCTCTTCGAACTTCATTTGGATCGAACCATTAAATGCTCTCGTAACTCTATCCAGCAGTTCCTCTCTGTTGTTCACCGGGCTTAAATAAACTTCTTCCATTATACGACTCCAAGGATAGAAGTACAAAGTTGTCAAGTCGCAACACTGAGCTGGCCAATTCCATGGACCTAAACGCCTTATCCATCTATCTTCAAACATTTGATATAATTCATTACTAACTGGCTCAGCACAATGGCTTGGAGCCCCATCCAGTTGATACCAACACGAAAAATACTGGTTGAGAGGTAGATTATCAAAAAAAGAAGTTCCTACATTTCTCAAAATTTCCAAATTTTCAAATTTTCAAATTTTCGTCGTGAACGTATTAACAATATTTAATTGCACTGTAACAAATAGTTAAAACTAAATTTATATTGAAAATTCCTCTTTCGTACCACATGGGGATTTTGATTGTTCCAGAAGTGAGAGTTTCTACGCTTAAAAATCTCTTCCCTTGAAAATTTTGCTACATCACTCCAAATAACTTTGCTTAAAAATTGAGGGTATGCGCACTAATGCTATTTCACAAAATGAAATTCCTTGACTGAATCTTGGAGGTAAAGTTCTTGAACAGTTACAAATTTGAAGTTCCGAAATTTATGTTTATTTAATATCCGCTGAACAGAACTGTAGGAAATGCCCACGTTCGCTGTCGCCGAACGAATCGAAGAATTTGCATTGACGGAAAATAGGCGAAATCATTAATCTCATTCTTACTGCACATCGGTTGCCAAATGTAACAAAATTGTTTTTCAATCTTTTGAATTTTTGTGGATTCATTGGTGGTAATTCGGGATGCTCTTTATTACATCTTCTCCATGTTCTCTTGCATTGTTCATAAATGTTAAATAAAGTTAAAATATGAGAGTTTGAGTAATAATAAAACAAGAAGGACGTTGATAAGTTGTCATAACTTGTTGCATAAATTATTCGGCCACTGTCAATAGTCAAAGCCTACTATAAGGAGGCAACGCTCCAATTACCATTGATAAAGTAAAAAACCACAAATATCTGAATGAACCGTACACTTTGAGTATAGGAACATCATACATAATTAAATTCGCATTTGTTTCCTCCGTCGACTGGTTTAATTAAATAGGTACCATGAAAAAAAATAGTTTCTGTGTGGTTGGCAGATTAGGTTAGTTAAAAATTTTGCTGGATTTTGATTGGATGATCATTTTATATGATCAATCGTTTCAATACTTTGTCTTAGCTGTATGAAAAATGTAGAATCCTATAATTAATATTAACCGAGATATCATCTTTTACCCAACTTTTCTGACAAAATTTTCGGAAAAAAATTAATATCTCGAAAGATATCAACTTGTTGATGTTTTGAATAAGGTCACCTTCAAATCGTCCGTATAATTAAAAAAAAATTGAAAATGGGGACAGCCACCATTTTAAAAATATTTTCATGAAATAGATCTCTTTCCTTTATGGCCACATATAAATTTTCAGTTCAATAGCTTTTCTCGTTCTCGAGATACTTCTATCAAACGGTCACCATGAATCACTGATATATATATATATATATATATATATATATATATATATATATATATATATATATATATATATATATATATATATACATAAAGCTACAGTATCGTTCAACCCATAAAATTCAAATACCTCACGTAGAACATTATGCTAAAAATCAAAAGTTTGTAGTAACCGAGTAGTGTCGAACACGAACAATATCATCACGTGTATTGTATTACAAACTATTCAGAATGAGAATCTGTAATAAAATATACTTTTGTCAACCAGGCAAATTGCAATTTTGGATACTGATTTAATCACAGAATCAGTTCCTTTCCGTTGTTTTCATGGATGGCACATTGATTTATTTGAGGTATTTTAAAACATCAAATCACACTATTTCTATTTATGGAAACAATTAATATTATAATGTTAAAGTGCTTTTTATTATTTCGATATGCAACGATGCTCAATTTTGAAAATTGTAGAACACTACCGACATTTACGGCTAAATTACAAAACATATTAATTTAGAAGAAATATATTTCTTTAAGATATGAATACTTGAAGGCAGATTTGATTTATATCGTTAGTATGATTTCTCTGTAATTAAAAAAGTTTCTATTGTTGAAAAAAAATTTTTTTTTATGGTTGAGTGTTAGTAGTAATTCTGATGCAGTTATGTAACAAAAAGTTGCGATTCTTTTTATTTACGATTCCCATGTAAAAAATGTGTACTAATAGAACTGAAAGCTTATGTAAGCGTATCATTCTTTTCCACGTAAAAAGCTCACAATATAAAATATGATGTCGTATATTCAGTATAAACGTCAAGAAGCACGTGTTGTCCAAACATAACATAAAATAGGCTCTGCTTAGTGACATTTCAAACCTTTATTCGAAAGCTTGTTTTATGAAGGATATGGAAGGTGTGAGATATTAGAGTACTTTCAACAAATCTATAAAATAAATTCAGAAATATGAGACTGCACGTGTTCTTTATAGTTTTATATATCTAGGTAGTCGAAATTTGTTGCTTTCTAAAAGTATTGCTACGTCTGAAATTATGTGTTAAAGTTATACATTTAAACACACTATTTTACAGTGACGTGAAGTGGTGTTTATATAAAGTTAGTTTATTTTTCATTAAAAAATGATGTAAAGTTTTAGACATGCTCAAATTCACCATTTCTTGGTATTAGAAAAAATACAAAATTATCATAAATCAGGATTAGAGCTTTCCTACTTGATTCGATACTCTTTTGTTATAGGTATTTTAGATCACGTTTAAGCTATTAATTGCGCATTTTAGATAAATTGCATTGTTAACCTCCTGGATATATTTTGTCAATTTTCCCCCTTGGGCATATTTTGACTATTCAAACACCATTCTTCGAAATCTTAATGATCGTTTATTTTGCATTCTTCGTGCTGGTTATGTGAAAAAACATGGGGAACTTCTGGCTTTAATGCGTGGAGAAAATGTAACGTAGATAGTTACCATAGAACAGAGCCAATAAAGACTACAATAAAAACATTTTGATCAACCGACTTCAAAAACTTTCCCACCTTCAATTATTAGAGTTGTGTTACTGAGGTCTAAACGCAAGATCAATATTAAAGTAAATAGTTTGAGTAGTAATTTCAAACGATAGAAAAACGAAGTCGGCCCATTTAAGTCGCAAACACGTATAGCTAATTTAAATGCAAATGCTATTTAAGATGTTTAGTTGTTGTGGCCAAATGCATATGAAATAAACCCCACATAAGCGGCATCTACTTTACCACTAAGCATAACTGGGTTCTAAATACCTAAGTGTTAAACAATAGCTCCAAATTTAAATTAAAGTTGTTAGTTAATATAGACGCAATAAAATAAAATCTTTCAGTACCAAAAATCAATGTTGTCTAGACGTGTAGGTTTTAAACACTTATGATAGAATACGCGATTCAAGCTTTTTAGTTAACGCAGTCAGAAGGAAATCAAATCTGATTCTTTCTTACCTTACTACTCATTTCCACGACCACTAAAATCACTTATTTTAAACATTTATGCAGCAAATATAAAATAAAATACACTCCTTAGTTCTTCAGCTTTATCATCCACAATAATCGCTGGGCTATAGAAATACAGGTATTAAATACACTTGTATTTAATGTACATGTACATCTATATGCAACCGTAATATAACACTTCGCACACGCACACGCACACGCTCACGCACACGCACACGCACACGCACACGCACACGCACACGCACACGCACACGCACACGCACACGCACACGCACACGCACACGCACACAGACACGCACGCACACGCACACGCACACGCACACGCACACGCACACGCACAAGCACACGCACACGCACAGCACACGACACGCACACGCACACGCACACGCACACGCACACGCAACGCACACGCACACGCACCACGCACACGCACACGCACGCAACGCACACGCACACGCACACGCACACGCACACGCAAACGTACAACACGCACACGCACGCACACGCACACGCACACGCACACGCGAAAACGCACACGCACACGCACACGCACACGCACACGCAACGCACGCACACGCACACGCAACGCACAGCACACACGCACGCACGCACGCACACGACGCGCACCAAACGCACACGCACACGCACACGCACACGCACACGCACACGCACACAACGCACGCACACGCACACGCACACGCACAGCACGCACACGACACGCACACGCACACGCACACGCACACGCACACGCACACGCACACGCACACGCACACGCAAACGCACACGCACACCACACGCACACGCACACGCACACGCACACGCACACGCACGCACACGCACACGCACACGCACACGCACACGCACACACGCACGCACGCACACGCACACGCACGCACACGCACACGCACACGCACGCACACGCAGCACACGCACACGCACACGCACACGCACACGCACACGCACACGCACACGCACACGCACACGCACGCACGCACACGCACACGCACACGCACACGCACACGCACACGCACACGCACACGCAACGCACACGCACACGCACAGCACACGCACACGACACGCACACGCACACGCACACGCACGCACGCACACGCACAGCACACGCACACGCACATGCACGCACGCACAGCACGCACACGCACACGCACACGCACACGCACCACGCACACGCACACATACGCACACGCACGCACGCACACGCACACGCACACGCACACGCACACGCCACGACACGCGTGCATACCAAACGCACACGCACACGCACACGCACACGCACACGCACACGCACACGCACACGCACACGCACACGCACACGCACACGCACACGCACACGCACACGCACACGCACACGCACACGCACGCACACGCACACGCACACGCACACGCACACGAGTAGTATAGCTATAGGGATCCTAACTCACCGTGCACGTACGCGTTCCCGTTTCAAGGTCACAGGTTAGTAACATTGCCTATTTTAAGGGTAGCTGCTAAGTAAAGGCCACGTGGTTTGTACTCCTGCCAAGGCCACGTGTTAGGTACCGCCTCTTCAAGTCATGCTTGCACGAGTCCTTCAAGGTCACTAGAAAAGTTACTAGACTGTTGATTATCCTGAAGGTCATTGCCCTCAAGCAAGTCTATGCATGTTTCGAGGCCACGCCCTATTCTGAGAAATCAAGAAGGTGGCTCATTGTTTAAAGTCTATGCTTTCAAGGTCAGATAATAACGCTCACAATGAATCTTCAGACATCTTACATATATACACAATTGTAATTCAAGTTAAATGGATTGTACTCGTAATGAGTAAAAGCATGCAATTGCAAAATGCATCCATATAGTATGATTTGTAATATTATATTCAAGTACTGCATAATTGCAACGTGTTAGGTTGGTAACCCTGCTAAGTCAAGGTCAAAGGTAAAAAGTTGCAAGGTAATCAAAATAGTATTCAAGGTCGAAGACTTACGGTTGTGTCATATTTTAGAAATATAAAAGGTGAAAAGCTAAAATAGAAATTGCCAGGTAATCATAAATAATTTTCAAGGTTAAACTTTTAGCGGGAAATATAAATTTTGGAGCTGATCATCATATTTCTAGTCAAGGTCAACAGTAGGTATTTAACAAGTTTAAGCATGTTGTAATATGTAGGACGCATATTTCTTATATAAATTGCAGCGAGCTGTATGTTGAGATCAGTCTGCAACACATAATTGTTAAATATGGAATTAACAGGGTTAAACCAAAGCACCTATTGCAAACCCTTTAAAATGCGTGCGAGCTCGATATATCGAGAAAGTATAAAGTAACGAATATGGATATAATTAATACTAAGTATGGTGAACGTATAGTGATAAAAGGTGATTTTAAATGTGTATTGCCGGAACGCTTTTATGTATATTTCAAAGAAGAAACACGAATTGAAGAATTTAAAACACTCCTAAACATGAAGGATGTGTTTATAATAGTTTTCAGCTGGCAAAACAACAAACATAACATTTTCTTTTTAATAGTCAACCATATGTAAAATGAGAGAGAATTCAGTGTGGTGATGATGACATTTATAAAGATATTGATGATGTTATAAATGCTAAGTATAATATTAATTCATATAACACTGTATGTTTAATGGAAATTTTGTATTATCAACCTGCTTATCTAATGTATAGCATTTACTGAATAAAGAAATAACTATGATTTGTTTTTCCTTTACCCAAAAATTCTGAAATTTCGTATACAGGTCCAATAAATTAGAGCGCCAATGATAGCAGTTTCAAAATTTGCTAAAACCAAAAAAAAATTTGATAAAAAAAGATGAATTTTACCAAATGAAAATTTATACGTAAGTGAACGTTGTTAATTGCTTAATAAATCACAACTCCAATGTCCTTTACCCAAAAATTCTGAAATTTCGTATACAGATCCAATAAATAAGAGCGCCAATAATAGCAGTTTCGAAAATGTCCCCAAAATGTGATAAAAAAAATTTGTTTTACCAACTAAAGCAATATGAAATTGAAAGTTGTTAATTGCTTAATAAATCACAACTCGATAATTCTTTACCCAAAAATTCTGAATTTTCGTATATAGGTTCAATAAATAAGAGCGCTAATAATAGCAGTTTAAAAATTCTCAAAAAAAAAAATTTGATAAAAATTTTGCTTTATGAATTAAACTAATACGTAACTGAACGTTAATTGCTTAATAAATCACAACTCGATAATCCTTTACCCAAAATTCTGAAATTTCGTATACAGATCCAATAAGTAAGAGCGCCAATAATAGCAGTTTCAAAATTCCCAAAATGTGATAAAAAAAAATTGTTTTACCAGCTAAAGCAATATGAAATTGAAAGTTGTTAATTGCTTAATAAATCACAACTCGATAATCAGGTGGAACAAAATCAATTTAATTATATTCAATTAAAATGTAATTTTTAGAATTTAGGTTTTTCTTTTCAAGGAATTATGTTCCTTATGGAAATTTTATTACCAAATTTAAAGTTATTAATAAAATTGTTAAAGGTGTTCCGTTGTTTCATAGCCTGTAATTGTTGGATCTCAGGTATGCTTTCTGGTGGTGTATACACCTTATGTTGGATGTATCCTCACAAGAAAAATCACAGGGGTGATGTCCGGAGATCTTGGAGGCCAGTTCAAGAGTGCACCATCACTTGGATCTGCATGGCCGATTCATCTGCCAGGCAGCCGATTTTGAAGTCCAGAATGAAGTTTAGGATTCTTGTTCTAATTTCGGTAGAAGCCATTCCGTCATCATGTCCAAGATTTATTCCATTTATTGTTTGTCCAACAAAGAAAAAAGGTCCGTACACCAAATGATAGTACAAGACAAATTAACTTTCAGTGTAAGTGCTCGATGTAGGTGTGTGGGTTCTCCGAACCCCATATTATGACATTATGTCTGTTCACGGTACCACACAAGTGGGATGTGGCTTCATCACTAAAGACCTAAACATTTTACACAGTTTTAATTTTCCATCAATTTATACGTTTGCGTAAAATTTTCCAAACTGTTGGCTGTGGTATACCATGCTGTTTGCTGCATTTAGCAGTAGATTTCTGTGGACTACAGTAAAACTTTCCCTTACCTGCTCTACAGCGTCATTGCTTACTGACTGATTTCTTTTTACAAATGCACCAATTTCTCTTAAAATTCAAGTACCACTAGTGACTGCTAGGAGGATCTTCATTAAATTTGGTTCTAAAGTAACGTTGCACACTAATAACTGATTGGTTGATGTGATAATCCAACACATAAAATGCTTTCCTGTCTTCAAATTCAGCCATTACACAATTGACAACAATTGACTTTAACAAATAGCTGATACGTACTTAAATCAATGTAAACAAAACTTTATGAGTTTTTCTTTCCAGTGGTACCAACTGAAATGGTTTTAAAACAGGTTAATCCAGTAATATTTATAATTGAAATCGGAACATCATTTGTAGTAACCCTGTATATATATATATATATATATATATAGGGTGATTCACTGACGTCTGGTAGAAGTTTCTCGAGAATGAAAAAGCTATTGAACTGAAAATTTATGTGGCCATAAAGGGAAGAGATCTATTTCATGAAAAATTTTTTAGAATGGTGGCAGATCCGGGTGTACCGGAAGTTCACCCTCACTTTGTTGCTTTCAATTTTTTTTTTCGGACTTTATGGACGATTTGAAGGCGGCTTTACTTAAAACTTCCTATACGTAAAGTTGTGATTTTCAGGGATATTAGTTTTTTTTCCAAAAATGTTGTCAGAAAAGTTGGGTAAAAATTGATGTCTCGGTTATTTTAATTACAGGAGTCTACATTTTTGATACAAAAAAATTTTTAACTAACCTCACAGAAAGAGCCATAACTATTTTTTTTAATTACCTATTTAATTAAATCAGTCGATGGAGGACACAAATGCGAATCTAATAATGTATATTATATTCAAAATGTAAGGTTTTTTAGATATTTGAGGTTTTTTACTTTATCACTGGTAATTGGAGCGTCGTTACCTTATAGTTGACAATGGTTAATCATTACCTAAATTTAAATGTTCGATTAATAAAATTGTTCAACGTGCTTTCCGTTGACTTCCAAGCGCTTCAAAATTCTTGTATGTACTGCGCGTAGTAGCTCTTCGAACTTCATTTGGATCAAACCATTAAATGCTGTCGTAACTCTATCCAGCAGTTCCTTTCTGTTGTTCACCGGGCTTAAATAAACTTCTTCCATTATACAACTCCAAGGATAGAAGCACAAAGTTGTCAAGTCGCAACACTGCGCTGGCCAATTCCATGGACCTAAACGCCTTATCCATCTATCTTCAAACATTTGATATAATTCATTACTAACTGGCTCAGCACAATGGCTTGGAGCCCCATCCAGTTGATACCAACACGAAAAATACTGGTTGAGAGGTAGATTATCAAAAAAAGATGTTCCTACATTTCTCAAAATTTCCAAATTTTCAAATTTTCAAATTTTCGTCGTGAACGTATTAACAATATTTAATTGCACTGTAACAAATAGTTAAAACTAAATTTATATTGAAAATTCCTCTTTCGTACCACATGGGATTTTGATTGTTCCAGAAGTGAGAGTTTCTACGCTTAAAATCTCTTCCTTGAAAATTTTGCTACATCACTCCAAATAACTTTGCTTAAAATTGAGGGTATGCGCACTAATGCTATTTCACAAAATGAAATTCCTTGACTGAATCTTGGAGGTAAAGTTCTTGAACAGTTACAAATTTGAAGTTCCGAAATTTATGTTTATTTAATATCCGCTGAACAGAACTGTAGAATGCCCACGTTCGCTGTCGCCGAACGAATCGAAGAATTAGCATTGACGGAAAATAGGCGAAACCATTAATTTCATTCTTACTGCACGTCGGTTGCCAAATGTACCAAAATTGTTTTGCAATCTTTTGAATTTTGTGATTCATTGGTGGTAATTCAGGATGCTCTTTATTACATTTTCTCCATGTTCTCTTGCATTGTTCATAAATGTTAAATAAAATTAAAATATCAGAGTTTGAGTAATAATAAAACACCAACGACGTTGATAAGTTGTCATAACTTGTTGCATAAATTATTCGGCCACTGTCAATAGTCAAAGCCTACTATAAGAAGATAACGCTCCAATTACCATTGATAAAGTAAAAAACCTCAAATATCTAAATGAACCGTACACTTTGAGTATAGGAACATCATACATCATTAGATTCGCATGTGTTTCCTCCGCCGACTGGTTTGATTAAATAGGTACCATAAAAAAATAGTTTCTGTGTGGTTGGCAGATTAGGTTAGTTAAAAATTTTGCTGGATGAGACTTGGATGATTATTTTATATGATCAATAGCTTCAATACTTTGTCTTAGCTGTATGAAAATGTAGAATCCTATAATTATTTAACCGAGATATAATTTTTTACCCAACTTTTCTGACAAAATTTTCGGAAAAAATTAATATCTCGAAAGATATCAACTTGTTGATGTTTTGAATAAGGTCACCTTCAAATCGTCCATATAATTAAAAAATTGAAAATGGGGACAGCCACCATTTTAAAAATATTTTCATGAAATAGATCTCTTTCCTTTATACTATAAATTTTCAGTTCAATAGCTTTTCTCGTTCTCGAGATACTTCTATCAAACGGTCACCATGAATCACTGTATTATATATATAATAATATATATATATATATATTTATATATATATATTATATATATATATATATATATAATATATATATAATATATAAGTACTAACTACAGTATCGTTCAACCCATAAAATTCAAATACCTCACGTAGAACATTATGCTAAAATCAAAAGTTTGTAGTAACCGTAGTGTCGAACACGAACAATATCATCACGTGTATTGTATTACAAACTATTCAGAATGAGAATCTGTAATAAAATATACTTTGTAAACCAGGCAAATTTTGCAATTTTGGATACTGATTTAATCACATAATCAGTTCCTTTCCGTTGTTTTCATGGATGGCACATTGATTTATTTGAGGTATTTTAAAATCATCAAATCACACTATTTCTATTTATGGAAACAATTAATATTATAATGTTAAAGTGCTTTTATTATTCGATATGCAACAATGCTCAATTTTGAAAATTGTAGAACACTACCGACATTTACGGCTAAATTACAAAACATATTAATTTAGAAGAAATATATTTCTTTAAGATATGAATACTTGAAGGCAGATTTGATTTATATCGTTAGTATGATTTCTCTGTAATTAAAAAGTTTCTATTGTTGAAAAAAATTTTTTTATGGTTGAGTGTTAGTAGTAATTCGATGCAGTTATGTAACAAAAAGTTGCGATTCTTTTTTTACGATTCCCATGTAAAAAATGTGTACTAATAGAACTGAAAGCTTATGTAAGCGTATCATTCTTTTCCACGTAAAAGCTCACAATATAAAATATGATGTCGTATATTCAGTATAAACGTCAAGAAGCACGTGTTGTCCAAACATAACATAAAATAGGCTCTGTAGTGACATTTCAAACCTTTATTCAGCTTGTTTTATGAAGGATATGGAAGGTGTGAGATATTAGAGTACTTTCAACAAATCTATAAAATAAATTCAAAATATGAGACTGCACGTGTTCTTTATAGTTTTATATATCTAGGTAGTCGAAATTTGTTGCTTTCTAAAAGTATTTCTACGTCTGAAATTATGTGTTAAAGTTATACATTTAAACACACTATTTTACAGTGATGTGAAGTGGTGTTTATATAAAGTTAGTTTATTTTCATTAAAATATGCATGTAAGGTTTTAGACATGCTCAAATTCACCATTTCTTGGTATTAGAAAAAATACAAAATTATCATAAATCAGGATTAGAGCTTTCCTACTTGATTCGATACGCTTTTGTTATAGGTATTTTAGATCACGTTTAAGCTATTAATTGCGCATTTTAGATAAATTGCATTGTTAACCTCCTGGATATATTTTGTCAATTTTCCTCCTTGGGCATATTTTGACTATTCAAACACCATTCTTCGAAATCTTAATG